>OX155958.1:22339392-22519392 GCA_944548615.1 Micropterix aruncella
CACCACAGCCAACAATGGGACGATGGAACGAAACGGCATTCTTCAACGTGATACCTTTCCAGTCTCCATAGTGATGCCGGACGCACCTACGACTCGTCACCCATCGACACCCCGCCAACAAGCCCGTTAGAGGCCAACGCCTTACTACCAGTTTTGGTACGATATCTCCGTCTGGAGTTAACCTTCAGGATACCTTCATCCTCCCGACTGGTTACAGGTCCGAAGTCGATTACGCGGCTTCTACCTGTTGTGATTACAGCGGTAATTCAATTTGAATTTATTGCGGAGACCTGGGCGTTCTTTGCCTGTATAGGTATTGAATACCATCTATTAATATTATTCCAGTGATCATTTTAGTACCTTCTAGGTGAATTGTTTTTTTCCTAAAATTATTTCTGATTATTATATTACAAATTGATTATTAATTGAATACTTTTTGCTACTAATTTTTAGATCATTGTTAATATAGGAAATTTTGTTTCGTGCGATGCAACCTGGCGTGAAGTAGGAAACTGGATATCTGTAAAACCGAATGCTATAATTTTGCTATAATATTATTATCATTGTTGTTTATCCATTGATTTTTTATTAGGTACCTACCAGTGTATTTGTGTACAATGACTATGACTATGTTAACTTTTAAATATTTTTATATATAGAGTAAGTTTCAACAATCTGTAAAGATTGTAGAAAATAAATTGAATTGAATAGCCACACGGGAACGAATGGCCCAAGGTCATTTCAAGAGTGGCATAACAACATGTCACTATCCACCCCGCTGCTAAGGAGACAGTATATTTCTATAGTCGCCAGACTCCTTCAGCAATTAGTCAGAGTACTTAACCGATTGGCGTCGCCGAACGGTGCGCAAACCATTCAGTTGGGCCGGGATGCAATCCTACCAGTAAAAACCGGTCTGAGGCCTGAGACGCGGGAGTAGCCTTCCGCATGTGAAGGTTTCTGAATAGGAGCTGAATCGTGAGTTGAGCCGATCCGAGAACAAAATGGATCTTGTGGCCCAAGCTGCGCGAAACCGTTCGCTAAGAAAGTGGCACAGCGGTGAACATTCGCGCTATTAATTTCTGATTCCCAATAGAGGGCACTACTATACACACCCCTACTTGCTTTACTAACTTTCACGCCATGCTCGTTATATCGTCTTTCTCGTTTTCATTTTATAGCTCCAATATCTGTAAAATGATTCGAAGACTTATGGACGTCACAATCAAATCATACACGAGCTTCTAAATATTTTCGCTCTTAATATTGTTTAGTAATAAAAACTGATGTCTTTGCAGTTCTTTTTCCTTTGATAAATTATTAGGGAGACTGGAAAGTAATGTCGTTTTTCATATAAAATTAAAAAATGTATTTTTTACATTTTTTGGTTTTTAATCTATGATATAATCGCCCCCCCCCCCCCCCCGTTATCAACAAACTTTTGCTATATAGTGTGCAAATTTTCAATGCCGCATCGGCAATAACAATTGATTTGTAACCAAAATATCTGGGAATGGCATTTTGGATATCATCAAAATTTTTATTTTTTGCCACATAGCTGTAGCGATCGAAATTAACGGAAATCCGATGGTGCAATGTCAGGTGAGTATGGAGGGTGAAGCAGTGCCTCACACCCCAATTCATATTTTTTTCTAGGGTTCCTATTGAGTAGTGTCGCTTTGCATTATCGTGCTGTAGAATAACGCCTATTCTGTTGACAATTGCTGGACACTTTTCAATTAAAGATTGATTTACTTGATCCAATTATTCGCATTAAAGGTCTGCATTTACAGTTTGCCTTTGTTTCAGCACTTGTTGTAACTATTCAGTCGGCGAGAGCCACTGCCTTTTGCGTTTTGGATTATCATAGTGGACCCATTTTTCATCTCCAATGATCAAGCGGCCAAAAACGGTTTTTGTATTGTGCCGTTTAGCAATAAGTTGCATTTGGTGGATTGGTAGGCTTTGTTTTTTTCGGACAGGTTATACAGGATCAAAACTTTTGCTCTGCTTACTTTACTAATCTGCTGCAAATATTCTTGCATGGTCGACCGAGATTGTCTAAAAGTGCTTGATAGTTTCTCAATTGTTTGACGCGGATTTGCTTCCACTTCCGCCTTTACCACGTCATTGTCTACAGTTGTTCGTCTTCCGGATCGGTACGAGTGGGAAATATCAAAATTACCAGATCTGAACCACCTATCGCATTTACGAACGTCTAATGCACTTGAATAAATATGCTTTGGTAGCAACAAAGCACAAATGCTTTTGGTAGCAACTGCTGCTTTACTACCCTTGTGAAACTGAAAAACCATACAATGCCGAATATGTACCTGTTCTGATATTTGGCTGGCCATTTCACTGTAAAAAAAATAAGATTTAATTATTTGAAAGCATAGACTTTAACACGAAATACTCGAAAACAGAATCGGTCATTTCGAAAAGGGCATTTGGGACACTTTTTCGGAAATTACTTTTGTGACGGAAATCGATTCTTTACACCCTCATGTTTAAATTGAAAACAGCACATGTATTTGTTTAGTTTCGAAGAAATACGAGTCAGTTTGGTACTTTTGTTTATTTATACCCGCTATATATCAATTATGTTTTGGCACCTTTTTGGAATGGAAATATATAGGATGTTCGAGACTTAAAATCTTTTACTGATACTTCACATTCTAGTAGACGTCAGAAGTCAGTTTTTCTAAATGGATATATCTTGGTCATTTCGAAATGCGCACTTCGTTTGGAGACATCTCAGTCATTTAGAAAAGGGTATAGTTTTCAGATATTAAATAATTAATTACTATTATCAAAAACAATATAACGCGACTTCGAGGTCTTTCTTGAAGTAGTACGCAGGAAAAACTAATAGGGAACTACTGGTATAAGGGATTTGGAACCAACACAGTCTTTTAGTTTGTCTCAAACTCCTCAACTGCGGGTGGCTTATATATGAGCCACTTATGGGCCATTTTGAGAGTAACCGCAATAAGGAGGTTGAACCATCGATATAAATGCATAGATACCATGCATATCGATTTAATTGTTCTTATATTTCCAGGTCTGCTGACAACATTCCCCTCACTGCAATGGAGGAGGGCTCCATAGAAAGGCTTCATCTGAAGCGACGCTACCAGCCCGAACCAATCGAGGAGGAAACGATACACAAGACGCAAGCTTCGATAGAAGCTGAGGGTTCGCCCCCTGTTCAGAGACACTTTGGTCTACCGATCCTATCTGTCTCCGGTCCTTCGCCGCCGGAGGATGACGACGAGCAGCTCGACGACTATCTGTAATTAACTATATCCTAGGACCAAAACCAGGTTTTAAATCGATCAAAGAAAGCCTAGCTTAGATTTAATCAAAATATTACTTTTTTATTGATCCAAATTATGGGATTCGTAATAAGCTCTCAATGAGATGTGCGTGCAAAACATGTAATAGGTGGAACCAACGGCGACTTAATTCCAAAAAGGTGTGAAGTGAACGACGCACAGCTCTGAGCGAGAATCCGTACCGAGTGAGGGAGAACATAGTTAAATTATAATACATCTATGGTTAAATTAGTATAATGTACCTACCTGAGGGAAAAGAAAGACAACATATTATGCCAGGCGCGCGCTGCGGTGCGGTGCGTGTTTATACGCCAGACGGAAAAACATCGAGTTTTTGTGATCCGCGCACTACGGTGGAATGTTCGGACGTATTAGTCATTCGTTGTACATATATGCAAAACACTGCTGGCGATCTGCAAGATAATTTTCGCAGTGTGCGGGGTTCTATATAACTATATAGTGTGGAAAAATCTATCCAGTGGCTCACCGCAGCGAATTTGCAGCAATCCACAGAATTTAAATCCGGACCGATTTTTTGATGATAATGATGATAGAAAACTGTATAGCTTTATAATTATAGCCTATGTATTATTCTGATGTATAAGCTATATTATTGTAAAGTTTAATCAAAATCCATTCAGTAGTTTTTGCGTGAAAGAGTAACAAACATCCATACATACATTCTTACACACTTTCGCGTTTATAATAGTAGTAGGATACATTGTATGTGTTAGGTATTTCAACTTATGGTGAAAGACTTTTTTCGCCATCTGGCAACACTGCGACAGTCTCGCCCAACTGTGGTCCTGGAGCTCGCTCGTGCGGTGCGTCGGTGTCTTCAATCCTTTCAGGAACCACAGTATAGAGACAGCAGCTTCTCTACAAAATTGAAATCGAATCGAGCGATGTCACAAGTCCTAAGGGCTACTACAAATCGTAATACGATTATTAGTCATGTACCACAAGCGCTGTCCACGCCGACTGTACTGCCGTTATTATATCCAAACTTTCCCGCGCGTATCGTCAACTAGGTACAAGCGTTTGCCGTATAAAAACTTGTAATGTATCCCTCGCTCACTTCCCTCAAACCCTATCCCCGCTACTCCTTGCCACTCCTGTTCACCCTACTTGTTCTAACTCGGTAGATTGTGCAGGTACTAAGTCGCCGCTGCGCCCTCTGGCGGAAGAAAATGGCAGCAAACGTAATTAATATTTTATAAGAACTCAAAAACCATTTTTTTTTAAATAGAAATATTTTTAGGCGATTGGGTAACAAAATTATCAATGCAAATATCATGAATGAAGGGACCATGCGACGAAATGGGTTCAATTTTATTACGTAAAATCTATCTATTATTTTTTGATCTTTCAACGGTCAATTACCTTCCATCGCATTTTTATCGTTCATTGTATTTGTAAAATAAACATCGAAACAACATTTTATTTTAATTTTTGTGTCAATTATATAATTATTTGTTTTAATTGTAATAAGCTAGCTGATTAAAATATTTTAAACTGTATTTTAATAGCTTCATTTTAACTCGACTATCTCAGAGAATTCGGATAATTGAGTTTAAAAATGTGGGAAGTATTTTCAATAAGCATTTAGAATTTGAACGTTTGATTACGATTATAAGATAAATCGTCAATTAATTACTTAATTTTATGCTCACCAATTTATTTATTTAATAATATATATATACGAGTAGTTTTTTTACGCCCACTGTCGATTCTTAGCTTAGTGAAATACTCAGAGACGAAGTTTTTGGCACTTAGCTCTTTCAATTTAACGACGACTGCTCTTTATAAAAAAAACTATTAGTCTATTTATAACATTTATTATATTAAGATAACGTGTGAATATTTCCAATATTTTAAATAGTACCTAATGACCAAATTATTCAACATATTTAATATTTACTGTAGAATTCTAATAATGTATCAAAATATATGTACTTATCAATACCTATACTTATTAATCTATTAATTGAAGACACCTAATAGATAACGAGTATTTCTTAGTTATAAATATCCAGTTTTATTGCGTGCTAGAAATTATATCCATCAGCGTTTCTCAACGTTTAAAGACTCATGATAAAATTACAAAATACGAATAAATTATCATGCTACCGATAATTCTTTTCACTTCTTCACTTTTGGGACCACAACTATGAAATCATGTGTTTTTATCTACTTACTACTCAGCCTTTAGATTCCCTCCAAAGTGTACATACGAATAATTTTATTTAAATACCAAAATAAAATATTTTACTCATACTTACGAATCTAAATTACTTAAGTAGTATTTTTATAGAACAATACAACGAGCCTTCTAATATAATGTGTAAATAATATCATTATATTTACCTATAGATATATCTGAATAGTGAAATCACCATAAAATATTATATCACGTTATTATTACGACTACTTATTTTAATTCGCACGCATATTAAGAAATACCTATCCATAGAAGACACATTTTATTGCCCTTTTTAGTACCTTTCGCTATGATTTTACGTCGTGACTTTACCATAAATATTAATTATATGTAAAGATCTTATCACTCAATAAATAAACTAAGAAATATATTATGTGTTTTTCTTCTATTACAATTTTTGATGTTGACCAATATGAAAAACAATTTTTTGAGCTATTTAAGTACGAGGTACGTTCAAATAAAACCACCGAACTGCCCATCTCAATAAATGTCTTAAAAACAAAGACTCGATGTTCGATCTTCCACAAATCCGAACCTGCTCAAATGGGACCCTAAAGAAAATACTTTCATTTTATTAACCCTTTAAAGCTTCATGAGACATTTCTGTAAAAAACTACTAATCCCCCTAAAATCTCCCTAAATAAGGCACTAAGTTCATTTAGTTCATTTGAATCCGTCTAGCACTACTGTACCCTACCACTTAGTAGTAGTAGTAGTAGTAGATTGAGTGGGGGGCTTGTTTCCAGCCCTTGATGTCACCTAGATCTGTAAGGTCTTTTGTAACTACCCACTGTGTGGTTAGGTCAGTGGTCAGCTAGTAGCCCGGTACTTCTTACCAGTCCAAGTAGGTCACTGGCCTTCAAGTTGGGCAGATCGCTGGGTTCGAGAAAGGCTGTTAGAGAAAGGTGTACCCTACCACTTAGTATCGAGTAAAAATCATAGATAGCGTAACTAAGCGACATGTGAGTTTAAATGTTGCGCTTTGATGAAAGCGATAAATTAGAACTAAGGCAGGTGTTGAATGACTGATAAAAAAATATAAAAAGTGTATACAATTGTGTGGTTTTCGTGGAAACCTGTAGGTAAGAATATAATTTTATCCATTCAAAATTTCGAAGCAAAAGATGGCAAGTTAGGATGTTCTAACATTTACTAGAACTGACTATGGCAAATTCTTGGTTATTATACCGAAGAGTAAGGAAGGCAAAATATCTCAACGGCAAATAAATGTCTTCAGCAGAATTTAGACTTGAGATAGGCGAGACCTTATGCGAGCTTGGCCTGAAGCCTAACATCAAGAGTCGAAGGTCTTTAGAAGACGAAATTCAAGCCAAAAAACATAAGGGCCCTCCCAACATGTTCCTCCATTGGCAGCAAGGCAGGACCAGGTCGGTCATTGGCCGATTTGGGTTAAAAAAACGATACGTTGCAAGATTCCCAAGTGCACTGGCGTTTGACAAACAATTTGCGAAAAAAGCAGTGTAGCATTATGCTATAATAAACAAAATAATTGTTTCAAATTTTTCCATACAATATAAATGTTTTTTATACGTTTAACTCAATGTTACAGTAACGTTACAATCCCTTAAATGTCAAATAAATGATTAATAATAAATATTTCTGAATTTCTGAAAAATACGTGTTTTTTATTTGCCTAAACCTATCTCATTATCAACATTACTTTTTGTTTGAAGATCTTGGGCTACAAAGGGTTAATCATTGCACATGCGTCAGTACCCCCTACCTCATTTTTATTGTCATCTCGAAAACGGCACACTCACCTGTCTGAGCCTACCTATACTTACTGAAAGCATTGATTATATACCGTAAACTGCCATAACTATAACCTCCTGTCCAAACAATGAACCGCTCCTGATTTTTTTTATAAAATAGGCCATCCAGTAAAAATCAAGAAAATTTTACGATTATATTTATTTTGTGATGAACATGACTAGATTCTGAATGAATTGCTCTATGAGTAATAAGTCGCCTGCGTGCAGTGAGATTGGGAAGACATTTTTTGTGTTTCGGGATAATTTCTTCTATCAAAGAACCTCGTCAAACTTTGTCTGGTGGAAAGGAAAGGTAAGCATCCGGAACTTCTCTTAAAACTAGACTTTCAAACACCTTTTCTACCGGCTAGAGATTAGATATTAATACTTGCTCATATGTATTTTTGTAGGATTTATCCCAAAAATTAGGTACCTATTGACGTAAGCTGCATGAAGTGATCTGGAGCGTTCTGGACATGATTAGACGATGAAGATCGGATGCTGTATAAGCCTATAGACGTGTCGTAAAAATGAAACTACTAGTTCTTGAGTCTTTTAAGCGCAAAAATAAATAAATTACAGAGTTGCAGAACATCCGGGTATTTAATGTATCATTCCTGTTAGTTTAATTTTGTGTTCGACCTATCATTGAACTGTATTTTTTTTTTAATTTGAAAAAATAAAAAAAATGTTTCTATATATACGTGAAATATTTGTTTGATTGCATATTATTTAGGGTGGTCTGCTAATCAAATACAAATCAGCCCACCAGCCTAACGAATTGATACTGATTTAATAACATTTCTTTGATGGCACATTGTTGGGCACATTGCAACCTTTCAATGTGCTTACCATTTTACAAAAAATCACAGAAATATCCTGGGAAATTAAAAATATATATTAGAGCTTTTCCGTGTGCCTTATATATTAAATTTTTAAATAAGAAATACACCAATTATATATCTATAAACTATAAAGGGTTATCGCTAAAATTATATGATAATTGGTACATAGTTATGGCAGTTCACGGTAGGTATGTAATCTAGTGTTGATGGTCGGACTGATCCACCCCAAGTGACGATTTTGCCACCCATCCTACACTGTGACATGCAGCTGGCGCTGATAGCATTGACGGCCAAACTAATAGCAATTTATTTGGCCATCTTTAATAACATTGATAATAAATGTTTTTTTATAAAGAAGTGATTGATAATAAATACCCAATTATTTATAACCAATGTTAACATTAATAACATGTAATTATTAGCGGCATCTATCGCATTTTTAATATAGGCTGATACATCACAGAAATTATACGGAGAGATACAATGCTGTCTATTAATCAATCTAAACAATGAAGTGCATGGTGATTACGTATTGAAACCTGTATACCAAATTGAAAATTAATATCTTTGTATAAATAATATTAAAATAATAAGAGCTATGATTTAAAGAATCGTTTGTTATTATATTATTATTTTATACTGTGTTATACGGTATTATAGGCGTGTTTAGAGCGCCATCTACAGTGCGCCGCCTTACTGTTATATTACGAAATTCGCCATAGGTATTGAATACAATAATAAAATTTAGGAACAATGAGTGCCATCTACACGTTGCGTTTCGTAGTAAAATACTGGTTTCCAAATCGTAGTACATCGTTGAGCAATCTAATACGCTATATAATTATTGTTAAAAGCAACTCAATGTATCAAGTCTTCCCTCTGAATCATGGTTTAGAATAGAGCGCAGGCGTATGCACAAAGGAGTGGCTAAACAAGTAGGTAGGTACCTACAGAAAAAAAGGTACAAAAAAACTACTCCACAATACATCCTTATTAATTTTCTATGGTATTTCCAAATAATCCCAGTCGTCACATGCATTTCTCAAGGAACAATACTTGTTTCCTCTGATCCTTGACAGAACCTGCACATTTTCGTGTCCTGGTGCTTGAGGTTGTAGTACCTACATGTGTTTGCTCAAGCCACAATGCCCCGTGAGCGCCCTCACCAGTATGCGTAGATTGTTCCTGTTTAGCGAAGAAGAATGTAATATTTTACTTCAGGTATTTTATTATTCGCCAGAAGTTTCCCAATTGCAAATTATTTAATTCTACAAATGTGTTAATTCAAAATACACTCTCGTCATTTGCATCTGAGAAAGATACCGGAAAGATTTTTTTCCTAAAAAAAAATGAAGCAACATCACTTTAGCGACAAGTGATATTATTTTATATGCATTATTATTTTAGGTAATATCTGTATAATCAAATATTTTTTTTTGATTCATACAGTATTTATATTATATTATCAAAAATCATTAAAGTTTGAGGATGCTTGTAAAAGATAAAGTTTAAAACATAATTTGTCGAAAACATTTCTATACAGCTACAGCCATGCTATGTATGAGACGGTATGTATCAATAATAGAATCGCATAGTGGAGTAACTAAAAAAACGTGTATTGAGCTCACCACAGAACAGTACCCAAATCAGTTATTTATTAACATTTTTTTAATCTCCTGGGCGGAGGGGGATTCTTGAAAATTTTCGCATGCTACATTTCTCTATGGTCCATTTGATTTACAAGGGCTATAGACACAAATAGCATTTTTTTAAATCATGGGCGGGAACTAGGACCAATAAGAGCGGGGGGCTATGTAACGAGGTAACTAGGTATGTAGTGGAAAAAGTGGATATTTATCTTTCACCGCCGTTACCCTGCACCCTAGAACGGACTAGTCCCAGTTGGGTGACAGAATCAAATAAGCATGGTTATGGTTTTACCATTCGGTTCCTGTTATTTCTGTAAGCAAACTAAATCTTTTATGGTAATTAATTCCTAAAATAATTTTATGGAGGGGGGGGGTCGTGGTGGGGTCCGGCTGCATACAAGTAATAGCATACCCTTCATACGACTCTAGTTAGAAGACGGCATAAGAAAATGAAGAATTATCCATTTGGCAAAGCTAATTTTTGAAAATGGCGTATTGCGTTTGCATGATGAACGGGCGGGAAAATTTATTGATAAATGTCAGCCAGAGGCACGTATTGTTGCAAGGAGGTGCTGATCGGGTTTTCATGCATTTAGCATACGACGCAGATTACAGCTAGTCATTGTGTAGCCGCACTAAAAAAATATAGATTGGTCGGGTCCCATCAAACTTGCAGAAGGCAAATTTGCAGACGGCAATCTTGCAGACGGCATTCTTGCAGGCGGCAGTTTTGCAGAAGGCAATCTTGCAGAAGGCAGTTTTGCAAATGTGATAGGGTGTTTACACTCTCGCGCGAGGCGCGAGGCGAGACGCAAAACCATATCAGTAAACAAATGGAACAGAGGCAAAGCTTCTAACGAGCGTACAAAATGTTTACCTACTTGCTAGAAGCTTTGCCTCTGTTCTGTTTGTTTACGCACATGGTTTTGCGTCTCGCTTCGCGCCTCGCGCGAGAGTGTAAACGGCCCATCAAACTGACGTTTCGAGAACCTAACCTAACCTAACAGAAATACTTAAAACATTTTTTTAAAATGTTTAGTTTGATGTACTAAATCATCCACTACAAGGATGTCGGTAATTAATGTCACTTCGATTTTAGGGAAAGAAAAACCTAACCTAACCTAACAGAAAAACTTAATAATGTTTAGTTTGATGTACTGAAGTTTGCCGCCTGCAAGGTTGCCGCCTGCAAGGTTGCCTCCTGCAAATCTGCCCTCAACAAATTTGGAGCTGTCAAAAGTGACATTTGTGCAAGTTTGCCGCATGCAAAACTGGCGCCCCCCGATTGGTCCATACGATTTTTCTTCTTTGTTTTTTAATTGGTTGGAAGATATATATATATATATATATATATATATATATATATATATATATATATATATATATATATATATATATATATATATATATATATATATATATATATATATATATATATATATATATATATATATATATATATATATATATATATATATATATATATATATATATATATATATATATATATATATATATATATATATATATATATATATATATATATATATATATATATATATATATATATATATATATATATATATATATATATATATATATATATATATATATATATATATATATATATATATATATATATATATATATATATATATATATATATATATATATATATATATATATATATATATATATATATATATATATATATATATATATATATATATATATATATATATATATATATATTCTGTGAGCTGCAACAAATTTATAATTTAGGTAAGGAATTGATAAGGATATGGCTGTGTCATTACTATTACATATTATTATGTTAGAGTGGAAAGTTTTTGAAATTTTTAAATGGCAACCCGTTGAAGTTGTTTGCTGCGAACCTGTCATAAACGAAATGAAGTCATAACACGAACGTTAGTGTCAGCCGATTGTTAACGACTATTTTATTAATGTAGAAGTGATATGCGCAGTTTTTAGTTATAATTCTGTTTGGCTAGAGTATTTAAATTGCCGTCGCCCAAATGCCAACGAAAACAAGCCGATCGTCATGGAGTACCACTATCCGGAAATGTGTTTACCCGAGGATCAGATTCTCGTCAGTGAGTATTCCGTAACAGTGCGTTTCGAAATACGAGCAAAGTGTTTCTTTTTGCATTTCTCAAGCATTTGCGTGAAATTCGTTTTGCCTCAGATGAATACGGCACCGAATATATGCCCACTTACCTGCTGAGCAGCGGAGACTATCAACAGCTTGGGACGGTTTTGTCCGATGGTGGTGACCGATATGGAGTATCTACGGTTATTTTCGATAAATCCGAGGAGCTTATATGGATGGGAAACCAAGGGGTAAGTTAAAATACAGTACGAATTCTAACCTAACCTACTTAATTTGAAAACTTCTTTTTCCACTTTCTCCAAATGAATTTCAATATTGATAAAGTAGTAGTATGCTATAAGCAAGCAGCCCTTAGCCTTCATAATGTTCTATAACCAGAAACCTATAAAAAGATCACAATGAAAATAAAATCAAAGAAATCAAACGACAACGCCACCCACTCACCATTAAGTCAAAAAACCCATATACAGTGATTAAAATGGAGCTCTCCCGGAATAATCAGGCGTTTTATTAGTAAGTATATATGAATGTTTTCACAGAATTTCATCAAAATCGTTAAAGCCATTTTTACAAAATCTGAAAATTATATCAACGATTAATTATCGAAAGCAGGGTATGAGGGATAACCTTGGTATCACCGATATTTATATAATATATTCACATATCAATTATAGTTGTCCAATACTTATGCGTTAATAGATGTCATGATATTTCATGAATAGGATAAAAATTAATTTACTGCTTAAGTCTGTGCCATCCGACGTTATGGCGATGTTGCAACCGCCGTTGCCAGGGCACAACTATAGCTGTCAACAGTGGCGGCGCTAGACCATACTTGGACGTCGGCGAAATTAGGTTCGCGAGGCCTTTTTTATCCCAGTCAAAAAGAAAACGTTAGATTACATGATCCGAATTATAGTGAAACTAATGTATGAGTAAACGAGTTTTATTGCTAATCAAATGATGCTAAAAATTACACAAATAGAAATTAAAATAGACGAACGTTTCGGCTTTTGGCCTAACTGAACTTTTTCAGGATTATGTCATAGCTAATACTAGCCGCTATTTCAGCTTCAATTGATAGAATTGATAACGCAGACAGTCTCTCTTGGGTCATCGTGCTTCTCAAGTAGGTCTTAATCAATTTTAACTTTGAGAAGCTTCTCTCAGCAGAAGCTGTACTGACGGGAACTGTGAGCATGATTCTAATTGCTATGTAAACATTTGGATATGTTTCTTCCAAATTATTTTCTAAAATGTACTGAATGAGTTGTTTCGTCGTTGACAGAGTCAAGTGAATTCGCTTTTAAAAGCTGTAACTCTTCAATAAAAAGAAACTTTGTGGATGGGAGTCTAGTTCTATTCACAGAATGAATGATTGTTTACGTTACGCTCACAGAAGAATGAAATACAAATAATTATACTACACGGGGATTCCCCGTCCCGAGACTCGCGCGCGAACTTTCATAGTGTTGCCAGAGGACTCTGGATAATACCCCTAAAGTACTACTTACTCACTTCACTCACGCAAGTGTATGAAAATAAATAAGAATAAATAAATTAATTTTAAATAATTTGTAAAACTTTTGCGAGGTCCCCTCAGGTGCGAGGCCATCGGCGGTCGCCGACGTCGCCGACGCCTAGCGCCGCCACTGGCTGTCAACTACAACGGGCGAACCCGTCACCTCAGAAAGTTTTAACGATATTAGATAGTTATCTCTCTTGTGAGGTGAGCGCAGAAGACTTGGGATGAAAACAATCCACTGTAGTCACGCCACCTACCAGTGGGCAGCCTTGCCCCCTGACTACCAGTTTGGAAGGATATCTCCGTCTCGAAATAACCTTTAGGATACCTCCTGCCTCCCGACTGGTTACAGAATCGAGGTCGCTTGCGCGTTCCTCTCCCTTATAAAGTGATACGGTGCCTACCGAATCTATCGCGGACCACGGCATCCTTTGCCCGGCTTATTTACCCGAGATCGGGTGGCCGAATGGTCGTTTCAAGAGCAGTTGCCATAAGGTTAACAACTACCCCTGCTCTATAAGAAACATTGTTCCCAGACTCCCCCGGCTTTTAGTCAGAATGCACAATCGATTGGCTGACGCCACACAGTGCGCAAACCGTTTAAGAGCGCCCAAAGGTTGACCTCTAGGGGAGATTGGCCCGCAGGCCAGTGTTCTACCCTGGTTCTCCCTTCTACGTGGAGTTCGCCGAATGGGTATTGATCCATGCGTTTGACCGACCCTATACAACTGGGTCTTAGTGGCGTATCTGCAACATGGCCCATTAGCTCCCCAAGGGAGTGCCAGGGTAGACTGAAGTGCTGTCAATTGTCATTCGTTGGTCTGCAAGTAGGCGGCAAACCGATGCTGTTATTTCGTGCGAACTTTGAAAATCCACTGTGCACACAATACTCGCTGTATCTCATGTTACATGGCACTGAGAACATTTTAAGAAGAGGGTTTATCGTATTAATTTGAATCCATTGTTTTATGAGGAGGAAAAAATAATGGTCTTTGGATAGCACAATGCAATTTTAAAACTGCATCCAGTGGTTAGTTTTACTGACCAATATGTGTTTGTTTTACTGACCAAACGTTTTCAATATGTTTGATGTATTTCATTAATCGAATGGTAATGGGTCCTTTTGTTGGTCTAACATAGGCTAAACCACAGCTGCATTCGATTTTATGCCTATGTAATATATGTAATATACCACTGCAAACCTTCGGTGTATATTACATTCTTTACAGAACTCAGAGATTGAGCTATATTCTGGGTAGGTTTGATGTTTATATTTTTATCGAATTTGTTTAGCATCTTAATTATTCGATTTCTCTTAGGAATGATAAATTATGCAATATTGATATATCGAGAAAGCTTCATATTGAATTCTGGAGGTCGAATCGGTCTCTAAGCAGCATACGCTCCCTAAACGTCTCTGCTGCACAGCCCTCCGTCCAGATATAACTCTTTACTCTCTATCTCAGAAGATGACCCTAATTGTAGAATTAACTGTTCCATGGGAATCGAATATCCCAAAATACCACAAGTACAAACTAAATAAATACCATGATCTCGCAAATGCCATCACCTAGAACGGCTTCACTGTTCATCTTCATACGGTGGAAATTGGCGCTCGTGGCCTGTCAGCCAAATATCTGTTTCACTTCTTTAAAGATCTTGGTCTCTCCAGTAAAATAATCAACTCCTTCCTAGAAAAAATATCTAAAACCGCAATTTCCGGCTTCGAAGGGGCAGTGAATGGGTGGTAAGGTGAACCCTCACATGTGGCAAGACAGCTGTCCTAAACCTACCACAGCGTTCACCCCCAGAAGTGTAATAATAGTATTATTATAGGCCCAACTCCGGTCGGTGAATTCTATCGCAGCTTCGTTTGTATTTTATTTTATTTATTTATTTGATAAATATCGATATGTATTCGATATTTGTATATCATAAATATCCAAAAGCAAAGCAGGTCGTAATCTTTGCCTAATAAATCCGTTTTTTTCTTCTATTGTGTATTTTTAAAGACCGTATTGATAGCTAAATTGATAAAATCATAAGACATTTGACCTAGAGGTTGAATGTTCGTCACATGAAGCGGATATTATCTATTTTACGTATTAATTATATGCACAATACGGTGTCATCACTATATGTCGGCGAGGGATTGTTGGTAAAAAGTATAGAAGTTTATTACCTTGTGAACCTTACTTAAGCTTTCGTTATCCGCAGAAGTGGGATGTATTACCTCTATTGGCGTAGGAGAGGGGATCAGAATTATTTTTTTCATCGCAAGAGATAAAACCGACTAAAGCTACGGTCTAGAGATCAGAGATGGGACTGCGCTGCATGGCGTCAGCCATGCCGTTTTGTTCATTGCACGGGAGCGGTGTATCGATAGGTTGCGCTTGCGTCGGATACACGCAGTGTGTACGGGGTTGGGATAAGTGCGTTAGTGTTGCTGTGGTTGATGTAGAGATTTCGTCTGAGTGGTACTTTTGGCTTAGCGGATGCCGTGCTGTTTTATTGGTTATATGAGAATGTATATGAGTGGTTCTATGATGCGTAGATGCTTGGGCATACGGTGCGCACGGGGTTGGAGGAAGGTGTGCTGTGAATTGTGCTGAAATTTGGCATGCAGGCGTTATTTGGTCGTGACAAGAGTTGGAAAGATTGTGTTTAAAATCGGTCCACTAGAGAGAGCGCTAGTTATACTTCAATCTCGAAATATTGGACTTAGAAACTTAAAATTTGGTTGGAATATCTCATTACAAACAACACAAATATAATTATAATAGGTCCGCCTTACACTAATTAAATAGTAAGGCCCTCAAAAGCGGCGAGGCTTGCGATGCGTGGATTGTTCGAAATTCGAATTTAAAGGCTTACGGCGAACAGTGTTTGCAATTTGATTTTTTAAATTGAATGAGATGACGTGCGTTTGAAATTCAAATTTTAATTTTGTGGCGTCGCATAAACAGCAATTTTCGCCAACTGTTTATTTTATTTATAAAACGAATATTCAGATGAAATTAGTCCCTGGATACTTGCTGAGAAAGTCTTGGAGTGACACAGCTGTTTTTTTATGAAATTGGCCTATTGAAATTAATATGTTTGTATTCTTTTCTTATTACTAATATTAACCACCCTACCCTTGGTAGGGTAGGGTGGTTAATATTAGTTCAACAAGTCGGTAAAAAATCATTTGTTTTTTTTAAATACATTCCTTGATAACAATACTTATTTACAATATATCAGGCAATTTTTTTAAACGATAGACCCATTTATGCCCCTTTTAGTATTTAGAATCGTAGGAACTATTTAACGTATCTTGTATACTTGGGTTTTGTTTTTTTTTTTTATAATCTGAACATACGATATGCGGTTTGTTGCGTTCGGGCGATATTATAGCGGACACATCAGGTACGTTCGTATGGGTAGGGCAGTTAAATTATTATTACTTATGTATTTTAACATAACAAATATAATAGACTGCCTACGTAAACAGCCTATCTAGATATCTACTCGGATGTGCAAATACAATTTCCTAATTACTTTTGAATATATTGAGAAATCATAGTCATACTTAATGGGTTATTAATAATGACATTAGGTAATCACAATATTACAATAGAAAATCAAATTAACTTGCATTGACGAAATTAACCATTTGCGATGTGTTGCTTAATTAGGCATTTGCCCTTGACAAAACATTTCCTTTGACATTAGGTTTTGGCAAAACATTTAATACTTTATTCATTTATTTGTTTGTACATTTAGCCCCATTGTTATCAATGTTATAAGTAACTCGGAAAAATTGAACACCGAAATGCAGCTAATGCTCAGTGCCCACCTAACTAGGACTTAAATGTCCCGTATCTAGGCGGGTCAGAGTAAATAATTGAAATAAGTAAAACAACTTACGTAACAATTAGCCTAATTAAAGTAAAAAAAAACCTTTTTATTTTTATATTCAATGAATGTACTTAATTAAGATTGAATAATATATCAGAATAAATAAATAACATAGGTAATACAATATGGCAAATACACATATACGTAAATACGATTTTAATAAATAATAGATGCTATATGGTATAAACATATTTATAATTAATTAAAATATATAAATACAATTTTAAAAGCAGTGTTTAAAAATACATGAAATAACATAAATAAAAATATGATGCTATTAATATATGCATAATAATGTATATAAATATACAATATTATTTTTAAATCAACCGTTATACATACGCTTTACAAACCAAGTTTTCAGATTTGCCTTTCACAATTTGTCTGTTCAAGTAGGTTTAAAAATACACAAGTATTGGGTAGATTTTAGTAAAACTATGTCTCACCTGTAGACCCATCTGAATATCATAACATCGAATTGGAACGAGGATAGATATAGATAGCGATTTTTCATCTGAGTGAAAGCGGTCTTTACCTCAATAATAATAATAATCTCTTTCTTTGCATATAAGGACATACAAAACGGCGAGCTTATTATCAAGCGACAATATCAACAGCTAACCTACAGGGAGTGGTTCAGTAGTGTGTTGCATAAAGAGTGCACAAAAAAAAGAGTAATAATCATAATCATAAGTTTTTATTCAAAATAGTACGAAATCGTAACTTTTTGACATCAATAATGCATACAAACATACATAAATGATAAAAAATTAAGATATTGTGACATTATAACAAATTATTTATTAATCATCGAGGTAACCATTTCATTTCCAAGGGTCTTTGTCGTCTAGATAATCATTTATTTTATAGTAGCCCTTTGAGTACAGCTTCTTCTTAATAAATTACTTAAATTGTATCACAGATAAATTTTGCATGTTTACTGGGACTTTATTGTAGAAGCGTATACATTCCCCTTTGAATGATTTTGTGGTTTTGGAGAGTCTACGTTTATGGTCAGCAAGTTTATTTTTATTTCTAGTAGTATTCACACCATGCCCTATCAGAGTTTTTTTAAAAACAGTTCTTTATTTTTATGCACATACATTAAGTTTTCATAGATGTAATGAGATGCAAGTGTCAAAATATTGATTTCTTTAAATTTTCCGCGTAACGACTGTCTTGCACCCAATTTATAAATAGCGCGGATGGCTCGTTTCTGTAGTATAAATATTTTATCAGCGTCAGCAGCATGACCCCACAGCAAGATGCCATACGACATCAAGCTGTGAAAATAGCTGAAGTAAACCAGCCTCGCGGTGTCTATATCTGTTAAATTACGATTATTTTTTACAGCATATGCTGCAGAACTTAGCCTGTCGGCCAATTTCTTAATGTGTGGGCCCCATTGTAGCTTTTTATCTAAAGTGATACCAAGGAATACAGTGGAATCGACCAGTTCTAGGCGCTTTGCTGAGTGATTTAGAGTTCAGTTTGATTAGTTAGTCTTTTATTTTACATGTCCAAGGTCTTTAAGAGGCCGAAAAAATTGTTGGTTGCAATATTTTTAAGCTTAACTCACTCGAAATAATAACACACAAGCACTTTCGGGAACGCGGGTAGACCTCCTAACCTCCATAACATATTTTAAGCCTAAACAAATATTTAGTATTATACATAAATAGGATAAAACGGATTTACCGCGTGTAGTTTGTAGCACCTGACGTTTCGGCGACGTTGCAGCTGCTGTCCAGGGTAGACTGACCTGGACAACGGCGGCTGCAATGTTGCCGAATCGACGGGTGCTACAATTTTCACAGGGTAAATTCGTTTTATCCTATTTGTAACGTCAAACAATGTTTGGACAAAGAAAAGGATGAACTGGCTAAGCCGGAGAGAGATAAATGTCTTTGAGGTGGCTCTTGAAAGAGGTTCTTATATTTGCTGGTAGATCTTTCCAGAGCTTCACCGCTTGAACACTGAAAGAGTAGCTCAAGAAGCCAGTACTATGGAGCAGAATATTTAATAAATCATCCAAAGCTGATCAGAACGTAAGTTCATAGGAATGAAGTGGTTCAAAAACTTTTACATAGGATGGTGACGATTAGGAGACTACACGAAACTAGTGGAAGAGTGAGAATATGAACATTTCTCCTTTGGCATGTTTGCAGCCTTATCCATGGCAGGCATTTTTAGCCGATTCGTAGAAAAAAACATTTCACTCCAAAACCTCTCTCAATAATCGAGAAAGCTTCAGACTGGATTATGGAGGTCGATTCGGTCTCTAAGCAGTATAAATTCCCTGAAAGTCTCGGATGCACAGCCCTGCGTCCAGATATAACTCTTTACTCTCTATGTCGGAAGATGGACCTTATCGTAGAATTAACTGTTCCATGGGAATCAAATAACCCAAAAGACCACGATTACAAATTAAATAAATACCATGATCTCGCAAATGCCATCACCCAGAACGGCTTTACTGTTCACCTTCACGCGGTGGAACTTGGCGCTCGTGGCCTGCCAGCTAAATCTTTGATTCACCTTTTTAAAGATCTTGGTCTCTCCAGGAAAATAATCAACTCCTTTCTAGAAAAATTGTCTAAAACCACGATTTCCGCATCTTAAATTCTATGGCTTCGAAGGGGGAGTAAGGTGAACTCTCACATGTGGCAAGACAGCTGTCCTAAACGAGGGCATGGAAATTGTTAAAAATTGGCTAGGAAACTTTATGTTGACGCTTAATGTTGGCAAAACCAAATACATGCCATTTAGTATAACATCCAGAGGTCAACCCACTACTAATAAAACTATTGTAATACACGAATGCGATAGCGTAGAGTCTTGTAACTGTCAGCCTCTACAAAGTGAAATATCTTGGAAATATCTAGGCATCACTCTAGATTGCTTTCTCCGTTGGGATTCTCATATACATAACGTGGCTACGAAGGTGCGAATCCTTGGATATGTTTTCAGAGAACTGAGGAATATTCTGAATTCCAAAACACTAAAAACTGTTTATTATGCTTTATGTGAATCGCTAATTACTTACGGCATAATTGGATGGGGTGGATGTGGTAAAACCCTGCTAGAGCCATTGCAAGTTGCGCAGAACTTTATATTAAAAACTATTCTACGTAGACCATACCGCCATCCCACTAATGAACTTTATAAGGAAGCTAAAGTTCTTGATTGTAGGCAACTTTTTCTAAAAACTTCCCTCTTAAGGCTATTTTTGGACAATAACTCAAATTTAGGAATAATTCAGAACCGGCGACCAACGAGACAAGTTTTAGAAAATAGCTTAATAATACCCAGAAGGAAAACATCATTTGGACAAAGACATTACTCTTTCATTGCGCCGAGTTTTACAATCTGATCAATATAGAAATAAAAATGAATTTGACATTTAGGGAATTCAAAAATAAATTAAAGAAATGGTTATCGAATCATGACAGACTAACCATACATCAAATGTAAGAAATAATAGTATAATAAAACTTAGGTACACAAATTATTAACATATTTTTAAACATATATGTTAAGTATATTTTAACATTCAACTAACTACCAAAAATTATTTGACTTTGACAATGAATTATACTTTTTAGACAAGGTATTTTTATATTAAATCCTATATTACTTACCATTATATTAAATATTTATGACTGTTTCTTTCTTTTCTCACATATAACTTTATTTATATTATTTAATCGAATTTTATATTCTATTTATTGCCGATTAAATAATGGAATTGCATTTTATTTATTATATTATCTTTTATTATTTTTTTATTATTATTATATTTTTTTTTAATTTTATTTTGAAGACCACATTTTACGGCAATTTTAGTGTCATTAGCTTTTTACTAAAACTTGTACATTTGTAAGCAACCAAGCAATTAAGCAAACTTAATTGTAATATTGGAGTCCTGTCCACCCTAGAACGGGCTAGTCCCAGTTGGGTGACAGAAACAAATAAGCAAAAGGTTAAGGTTTTGTCATTCGGTTCCTGTTATTTTTGTAAGCTAATCAATATTTTATAGTAATTAATTCTTAAATAAATAAATAAATAAATAAAATAAAACCTACCACAGCCGGTCGTTAGTACGGAATCCACCGTTCACCTCCCAGAAGTGTAATAATTATATATTATGGGCCCGATTTCGGTCGGTGAATTCCATGGCAGCTCCGTTTGTATTTTATTTATTCATTTATAGGTGGATGTGGTTTTACATTAATTTTAGATAGCGGTTTACGACTACCAATGAGAATTACTTGGGACTTTTAACGGGTAATTATTAGATATAGCAGTGCACACTATTCGAAGATGGGTTGATTATTGGAATTATTGTTCTCGATCGATCGGCATCGATGTTGTTAGGGTGAAAATGTATGTATAATTGGACATCATCGATATATATATATATATATATATATATATATATATATATATATATATATATATATATATATATATATATATATATATATATATATATATATATATATATATATATATATATATATATATATATATATATATATATATATATATATATATATATATATATGATTGAACCCAACCAAGTTCATATGTCCATGAACTTGGTTGGAGATTGAAGTAATAATGAATGAAAAGAGAAGTGGGGATAGAACTGCTCCTTGTGGAACCTGGGTCGTAAGGTTAGTCCATTTGGATGCTTGATCGCCCACTTGTGCATGCTGTTGCTTAGGTCTGAGGTAAGAGTTGAACCAATTGATAACGGTTTGCAAAAAGTTGAGTGTTTATAGTTGCGCATCAAACAAATCGAAGTCAACAGAATTGTAGGCACTACTAAAGTCCAGAAGGCAGCAAAGTGTTTCCTTTGATACATAGCTCTACATAAAGATAAAAGATAAAGATAGAGTATTTATTTTTATTACAGCCATTACTGTTGTGTAAGAATGGCATTAAATTAGTCTTTAAATTAGTTACTCAATTTAACAAAGATCATATAACATTACTCACAACTTTCCACCAAGTGGGCTTAAGATGGAATACCTTAAATTAAGGTATTGCTTAGTTTGAATTGTTGTTAAACTACTTGTTTTATCATTTACAGTTTTATAGTTTACTTTATACCAATCAACAAACCAAATTTAAATATATCAAATGGTATAAAAAAAAAGCAAAACTTGCTGCTAATACCCTGCCTACTTGGTGCAATTGTCCAATTAAACAATACAACCAATAAAGGTGCTCGATTTACACAGCTGATCTTGCTGCCCATTTGATAAATCACCTGTTTGTTCTTTCTGTGTTTATTTTAGCTATTAGCTTTGCTGCTGAATTTCACATTGAACGGAGAGGTCATTCAGTAAATGAACGAATCTTGATAAGAACTCAATATGAAAACAATATAATTGTTATCTTAAAAACAAGCAATTTGCCATTAATATCAAATGTTGTTGTCTGGGATATAGTTGCATGTATATGCAACAATTTATTAGATAGGTTTATCTATTAATTACCTATTACAAATTAAATTGAAGACTTCCATGGTTGCTTGACATTATAAATAAGACGAAAACGGATTTCACTGTGTGAATTTAGTGGCCCCCGATGTTTTGGTGATTTTACAACTGCCATTGTCCAGAGTAGATTAAACTGCTCTCAGTTTTTGTGTGCTGTTATTCTGGGGGTAGGTGGCATGCTGCTGCTGCTACTATACAAAATATAGCAAGGGGGGGCAACATGAACAAATTTTAAAGTTTTTCCATGCAAACTATACTCAATGTATCTCGTTTCACGTTTTTGCACTTGGTGATAAGCGTGCATAACATTTTAAAAAGAAATTTCTTTATAGTAGAAAGTTTGAAACCTTCATCTGTATTGAGACCTTTGTCTCTTGTTACGTTTTCAGAAATCTACCACATCATTGCTTCGAACAGCGACCAATAAAGTTGTTATAGCCAATGTAATTGCCAACTCTCAGTAGTGGACGTGGCACCAGAAGTTTTCTTCAGCGATACATGATTGTTTGTAGCTGCCGTTGACCCCTTCTTAAATCTGGTTATTTATTATAGGGTCACGTCACCTCATATTATGGACCTACCATGCAAAAATATACTTCTTTCCAAGTTCACGAGAGTGAGGAAGTGAGGCAGATGGCCACTGTCGACCAAGGAATTTTGGCTCTTACAAAAAGTAGCCTTCGGTATCAACTACGAAGGGGTATACCGAAGCACACCCATAGGTAAGTTGTTTGTTTTTTGTTGTTGAACTTGATCCTCCATTAGGGGACTCTATGCATTTCTCTTGGCACACTATCCATCTGCAACTGACTTACACTGAATAAAAAATGACAGTTTATATTGTCATCCTAAGGTGTTATAACAATCTTTGTTGACTTTTCATCCTGAGATGAGCTACAAAGATTACTTTTTATTACTTTTTCGCTGCCAGAAACACAGATTTACAGGCATCAATGGACATAATTTATTTAAAATATTTTTTTTCCGGCCGATATTACCTTTGGGTCTTCCGGTCCGAGGCTAACAATGCCTATAGGCATTTTGCGTCGTTTGACAGATCCGCGCTTAGCAGTTTTGGCCAGCCACCTTATATATTATATAAATATTATAATATACATAACTAACAATATTAATTATTAAAGGTAACAAGAGGGAGTTCATAAAAAAACGATATTGTTAGTATTTATTTACAAAATCGACCAAAAAGGTGCAGCGCAGAATTTTGCCCACGAAGGCTGGCTTCTGACCGGTTAAATGGGGCTGTCACTGGACACCCCCTGTTTAATGCTTTATTTTAAGTAGTTGTTGAGAGATTTGAAATTGAAGTCACTGAAATATTTTTTTATTTAAGATCCGTTGATGTGTTGCTACAATTTGAACCATTTGCGATAAATATATTTTTCTGGATTGTCTGCTTTATAATTGGTTTTTTTGTAACCTTACGACTGCTTTTTCACTTAAAAACTGCATTAATTTTCCAAAATCAGTCTAACAAAAACCCTTCTAATTTCCAGGGATGTTTTTTATACTGCTTTTCTATGACAAATTCTACAATACCAAAAACTCAGTTTTTTTCAAAAGGTCCTATTACTGCCTTTTACCTAAGGCTGTGAGGTGGTGTTCGGATCTTAGGCCCTGAAATTGACTGTTATTAGATGTTATAGTATTCCCTATAATCAGTACAGGATTTACGTATAAGCTACGCAAGCTATATCCCGGCATATAAGCGCGGCAATATCAAAGCACGTAGTAAGTGGCTGTAGTGAGTCAAATGATCTACAAGCCCGTGTAGACTTCCACAAAAAGTTCCTTACTGGAATCAGCCAGAATGGCACTGGTCTGGGGTATGGCAGTACAACCATGAGCGATGTGGACTTGAAGAAGTCTCTCTTGCGGGGAGATTACGACAGCAATAGTATGGCTCACGCTATTAGCCTTCAATGCCAGAATGATTGGACAACAATTGGAGACTTTTGCATTCCTCCTCACTCCGCACTGGAAAGTAATGTTGTATGACTGGACACCAGAGATGCTGAAATTTTATTTAAATGCCTTTCAGCATACACTTCCAGACCCCAGTAACCTCGCTCGTTGGAGCTATGCCGAGGATAGTTCATGTCCCCTTTGTAGCAACACCCCTTGCACAGCTAGACATATTCTAGCTGGCTGCAAGGTGGCCTTGGATCAAGGACGGTACACCTATCGCCACGACAAAGTCCTTGCTGTTATTCGCGAGGTACTTAGCCTCTCAGTAGCTCGTGCCAACAAGGGTTCCACAGTATCCTCCAAACCCCCAATACAGTTTGTGCGCGTTGGCTCTAAAGGCAAAAAACATCTCACTGCAAAACCTTTCTCAATAATCGAAAAAGCAAGCTTCAGATTGGATTATGGAGGTCGATTCGGTCTCTAAGCAGTATAAATTCCCTGAAAGTCTCGGATGCACAGCCCTGCGTCCAGATATAACTCTTTACTCTCTATCTCGGAAGATGGTTCTTATCGTAGAATTAACTGTTCCATGGGAATCAAATATCCCAAAAGACCACGAGTACAAATTAAATAAATACCATGACCTCGCAAATGCCGTCACCCGGAACGGCTTCACTGTTCACCTTCACGCGGTGGAAGTAGGCGCTCGGGGCCTGCCAGCTAAATCTTTGTTTCACCTTTTTAAAGATCTTGTTCTCTCCAGGAAAATAATCAACTCCTTTCTAGAAAAATTATCTCAAACCGCGATTTCTGCATCTCAAATTCTACGGCTTCGAAGGGGGAGTGAATGGGTGGTAAGGTGACCGCTCACATGTGGCAAGACAGCTGTCCTAAACCTACCACAGCCGGTCGTATGTCCGGAATCCACCGTTCACCTCCCAGAAGCGTAATAATTATACATGATGGGCCTGATTTTTGGTCGGTGAATTCCATGGCAGCTCCGTTTGTATTTTATTTTTTTTTTATTTAAGACCCCCACTTTTTTGGGGGCCCCTAAAAAATTTCCGAGTGAGCAATTGTGGGCCCCATATCTCACAAAGGGCCTCATCTCAAATAGCTTAGGGACTTATCAAATCTATATCCTGCCCTGCCTATAATCTGTTTCTGTAGGACTAAAAATATTTCAAATGCGACGACCTATATATATATTCTTTTAGTTGTGTCTAACAATGTTAAGTGTTGTATGTAGGAATACTTAACCTGCTGGAGGAGTTCATTGTGTATTGTATTTTGTTTTGTCTGTGTAAGATGCTTAACTTTGTCCTTAGCAATGATTCTTGTAAAGCTTTTTGCATTATGACAGGTAGAACACGTTACCCAAATACTTTCAATTTTGATCTTTCGCCTGAATCCTGTAATTACCTGTGTTTTAATTTCGGTAATATGGTTTTGTATTAACCAATACTTCAGATTCCACCCCGCTATACGTATTAATCGAATTAATTTATTGTAAAGTTAAAGCAGTGCGCATCTGGTGCCTTGGTGAGTACTTTTATCTTGGCAAGGCCAATCTTCTGTGCTCTCTCCATATCTTACTCTAAATTGAGGTCTGATAAAATCAAACCTTGTACTCTTAAATATACTCATATATTAGGATTACCCAATGACCCTCAATACTTGGCAAAGGCCTTCTCTGGCTTATCTTTATGATGTGTATTTAATTTACACAATTTTGCTTATCAGAGATATATTAATAGTTTAGGTAAGGTATTCCTGTGATTTAAATAACATTTAAGAAGCTTCTGCGCCAACAATAATAATTGTCATGTGTCTAACATTCTTTGATCACAAGTTTTTCTATTTCTAGAATGACCCACAGTACGGGTTTTAATAGTTTTTCTGCAGACTACTTTTAAATTTATTTAAACATGCAATCGACCTTCAATGTCCATAGTTTTTCAGTTTATACCGCTTTGTGTTTTTCCAGCATCGTTTATTTATTGGATGTTTTCGTATATTCAATAGAATCGGTTTAAAATGCCCTAAAAGAGCCTGCATAAATACTAAGAGAAAAATACTGAAAAATATAATTCGCACAAACAAAATCTTTGTGATTACCTATTCAGATAAAATTAACTATACGTTTCATTTAAGCTACAATAAATTACACAGTCATTGGCATAATCATAGGTATAATATGTAGTATAATTGGCATAATCATCGTAGGCATAATCATAATTTTATTTGGATCTGTCTATCACAGTGTTGCCAGGTTTCTATGAACAATACTCTCCAATTTTGCCAACCATGGTAGCGTCCATTAGCCATGTTGCTCCTCATGGCACCCACAGAAATCACCTAATTTATTTTTGCTTTTGTGTAGGAAAGAAGTAAATAGTTAACGTAGGTATTATAGTTACTTTGTAAAAAGACAAGTAAAATCTTGTATTTGTAAATAATATAAGTAATTACTAACATACAACAAACATATAAAACAGTTATGTTGTGTTAATTTACAAGAAAAATAATAAATAAGGAATGAAATGAAACTATGGCAAAATAAAAATAGTAATTAATGAAGTATAGTAAGTAATCACTACACATTCGTATATATTAAATCTTCAAATGGAGAGCTTCCTTATTTTTATAAACTCTTAAAAGAGAAAAAAACTTTTCGAGTGCCAACACAGGACTCAGTTCGGTTTGTATATGGCAGTTATAGCTCAGCTCCATATGATGAATGAAAATGATTGGCAAAAAAAATCAAGTTTGTCAATTTTATTGAAAGTTAGGGCCACTTCAGCCATTCAGCTTTAAATTGTACAGCTGTTTTTAAACTACAAAATAATTGGAATGAATAACACAATCAATATATATATATATATATATATATATATATATATATATATATATATATATATATATATATATATATATATATATATATATATATATATATATATATATATATATATATATATATATATATATATATATATATATATATATATATATATATATATATATATATATATATATATATATATATATATATATATATATATATATATATACAATAAAATACAATTATTCTGAAAATACACTTCCTTATTTTAATAAATATATAAAAAAGGAATTAAAACTATGACCAATAAAAAATCATAGTAAAAATCAACAATAGCTTTATTATATTTAAATCTATACAATTCCACCTATATCATTCAAAAATAGATATATTAGAGAGCCTCCTCGTATTTAAAAATCTGTATAAGTTATATAAAATTGTGGAAAATAAATAATAGGATAACACAACTTTTTTTATATTAAAATACACAATACATACCTTCTTTTTTTAGCTTTAGTTATTTTGTTTTCACCATTGGCCGATATTCATGATGAAATAGGTACATAATCATAAAGGGTAGTAATAATGATGTCTTCATCATGTGATACAGTGACATAATAGACACTTGCCTTTTTAAGCTGCCGATGTGAGGTCAGAGGTTGCCTAAATAACGGAATTTCACCTGACCTGGCAACACTTAGTGATTTCCAGGTTTCTAACTGTTGACTGGCTTTTCGGTAAGGTTACTGCCTTAGAGATGCAAATTAAATCTTTTGACCTTTGAAACACCCTCTCTTAAATTTCAGTTCGTTCTTTATTCGCTTCTGGCTTATGACACTTTTCTCATCATATGTTTTGAATAAATGCTCATTTTTGATCTACGATCTTTTATGATAGAAATTCACAGATCAAAAGCAAAGCTGTTTGGGATCGTGTTGAGGAAAGACAAACCACCACTTGTGTCAGTCGTCAAATGCTAGTATATAACTGCGACACAACAGTGTCGAGATTTTTTTTTTTGACTAAAAGAAATGTTTTCTCGAATAGTCTACCTGTTAATGGTTAACCTTTTAAGGTTATATGCATAGGACATATGCATAACCCTTTATGGACAATGGGCCATATGTATCCCATGACTTCAAAGTCATTTTATAAATTATCAAATACGGATAATTTATAAATTATATTTTTTCCATATTATTGACATACCTGAATCCTAATATTAGCAAAACAAAATTATTGTTGTTTAAAAATATGTAGTATTTGTTTTTAAATATCATTAACCCTTGGAGTAAATGGGTATTTTCATGGATGCATCTGTCACTTTTGCAGGATTTTCGGCGACATCGACGGCGCTCGACTTCAAGGACTATAACTACGAAACTACTACATCAATCATAAAAAGAACAACTGCACAATGATTGCATTGAAATTTCGAATATAGAATATTGAAATATCATTTTGTAAAACAATTAGATAATTATGAATAAATATGAGAACGTCAAAGAAGTGAAAAAACAATGGCCGACTTTGGCATTTGCGACGCGACATTCAAAGACCCGAAATACTTTATATACTTGATAAATGGTACATCTAATCAGTTTAGGGGGACTATATGATGTTGTATAAATGGTTTTACTTACGATTCGTTGAAATAAACACCGAAAACTACACGAAAAACGTATCCGAAAACGAAACACACGCTCCGCGGATTTTGACGTTTCGGGAAGGCGGGCGTTCAATTTGCAGCGGTCCGTAATAATATGTTACATAGACTGCGCAGTTGCTGCTGCGAATGCTAACAGAGAGAATTTAATTCTGTACCGATCTGCCATACGCATGAAAGAGACAAAATGCTTTCGATGGTAAAAAAAGAGTTCGAAAGCGCGCGCGCCGAGCGGAACCAGATCTGGTCGTATCATACTCAACGGATAATTTTTCACAACCAGATTTGGTCGTATCATACTCAACGGGTTAATGACCGACGATTTCTTGTGATTTTAAATAAATGAAATATTTATGGCAACTTTTTCAATTTGATTTTTTTTCTTTCAGTACATTTTTTAATACGTATGATTCCTGAGTTAATAAAATAATGAAATTGGAAAAAGTTGTAACTTTGCATCTTTATGGACCACAGAGTCGCTTATGTCCCATCAATTTATACAAAATCTATTGAACCAATTTTTACAGATGACATACATGTTATTTACATGGCCCTTTAATAGTTTTATGTATCAAAAATTTCCATAATCTACCGCAAAGCTTATGGTCCTCAAAGGGTTAAGCCATTAAGCCGCTAGCTAATCCAGGGTCTATCATCTCTAGCCATTAATAAACCTATCGTCAAAGCATTGCATGATGGCAAACCACACATCCCAACATCGGCACCGGCAGCCCAGCTGGCTACCTGGCCGTTGCTGTTACTATACTGTACTGCAATTTGCTATTTGCAATTTGATAATCAATCTTTTTTCCCCTTTCTATACAGATCAGCAAATATGAATGACATGCAATGCTTACTTCAAATACCACCGAATAAAATTCTAATGGGTGGTCATCAAGATAAATTCATTGAACTCGATCTAGTTAAAATGACTGAAACTGTTTCAGTAAGTACTACCACTGTAATTTATTTATTTATTGATTTTTATTGACAAGCTAAGGAGATACATTATTTGCACAATTTTTCGTACAACCTAATTTGCAGACACAATACAATAATGGTAGGTGCAACTAGAGTTGTCAACTACAGCGGGCGAGCCCGTCACCTCAGGAAGTTTTAACGATTAGTCGTTCTATCTCCCTGGAGTGAGCGCAGAACACTTGGACGAAAACAGTCCACCGTCTAGCTACGCCACAAACCCGTAAGAGGCCAACGCCTTAACCGCGAGATAGCCAGGAGTGTTACCCAGCGGGCTTACACTCACGCCCTTACTTCCAATTGCGACCAGATTACTCCAGTCTCCCGATTGGTTACGAGTTCGAGGTCGCTTGCGCGGTCCTCTCCCTTACGAAGCGGTGAAACGGTGTATACCGAATGTATCGCGGACCACCGCATCCTTTGCCCGGCTGTTCACCCAGGATCGGGTAGCCGATGGTCGTTTCAATAGCAGTCGCCGTAAGGTCCGCAACCATCCCCGCTCTATAGGAAACGGTACTGCTTCCAGACTCCCCCGACTGTTAGTCAGAGTGCGCAATCGATGGGCTTTTGCCGCACGGTGCGCAGACCGTCCAGGAGCGCCAGAAGGTTTATTCCCAGGGGAAACTAACCATAAGGCCAGAGTCCTACCCAGGCTCGCACTTCATGCGTGGAGGCCGTCGGATAGGTGTTGACCCGTGAGTGTGACCAACCCTGAACAGAATGGGTCTTCGTGGCCAACTCAGCAAGGGCCCATTAACTCCCAATGGTAGGTGCAGACTATGAATATATCAAAAGAAGTTTTTTTCCAAATATTTAATGAGGGGCGGACCCTCAGTACCTATGTATACTGATTTTCAAGACACCCCCATTTAAGATTAATTTGAGATTTGCATTTTAGAGTAGATAAATGTAGTTCATCAATGATCCTTAAGTATTTTAATTGTCGAAATGTTGTACCTCCAGCAGAAATTTAGAATATAAGGAATTGAATACAATATAAGGACTCGAATACTCCTACCAGGTATGGAATCCGTACTTTAAGAAAGATATAAAGCGCCTGAAAAGAATTCAGAGAAGAGCAACGGAGTTGGTGCTATCGCTGAGGAACAAACCGTACGAAGTACGACTGAAAGAACTCCGCCTGACAACATTAGAGGAACGTAGGCAGCGAGGAGACCTAATAGAAACTTATAAAATGCTTCACGGTTATTACAGTGTACCCAACCTCATGTATACCATGAACACTATCAAGCAACACTCGTTAAAGGTGAATAAGGCAATTGCAGCATCGAACCCCAGGAAATATTTTTTGGCAAATCGTGTAGTGGACGCTTGGAATGCATTGCCAGAGGAAGTGATCAGTGCTATCTCTGTTAATAGCTTTAAAAACAAACTGATTTTTTTTCTTAGTGTAAAACAGTCACAAGTTTAAAAACAAGTTCATGTCATATACACGCATCAGCCTTACGCTGCTAGTGTATAATATAAGAATAATAATATAAGGAACCATATGTTCTGATGGAATTGCATCCCACATATCTGTCTACACTGCTCCATAACGCTGCCGCTGTATATGTAAAACTGCCTTTACATATGGAAGCCTTTTGATTCGAGATAATTGCCAGATGACTATAACATCAATGGGACCATTTTAGTTTAGTAGATGAGTACTTTGACCCTTTATTTCTCACAATTTTATATGTCAATTTCGCAAAGTGAAGTTGCCTGCAGTTTGACATGTTCAAGATGGAGAATTTGTTCAGGAAGGGAGAGACATGATGACCGGGTAGGCTATGGAATGAAAGTCTGGCGCAAGCATTTGAAGCCGCTGGATATGATTTAGGTCTAACTTACAAATACAGGTCCCGTATACGCAGTCGCCATAAGCTAGGATGGGCAAAATGAGAGTATTGAGAAGAAGAATCCATATCTCTACTTAATTTAAATATTATCCTCTTAAGAACATTCTGCATAACAGAGTGGTGGACATGTTGAATAAACTTCTATTTTAAATGAATGATTAGAAATGATTTAAAAACTGACTCGATTTGTGTTAATATTGTTTATGTTAATATCAGCAAAGCTGCCTGTTTATAATAAATAATAATAATAATTCTTCAGATGGAGATCCCTAATTAAAAAGTTAAATTTCACCTGAAACAGAATTAATAAATCCTGGGTGCAGCAGCCATGTCATGGTGAAACTTAGAACGGGCTATCATAATTGAATGTCACTACAAAATTTCGTGTAAGTGCTGTTGATCGTGGATGAAAAACCTCATCCGGAGCCAATCCTGGGTGTTGAAACAGGTCATGCTTACCATAAAAATCCATTGACATCAGAACTGAACCATCATGTAAAATTTCAACTTCATAGGATAAGAGGAAGTCATTCTAATTTAGCTTGCGAGATTTGACCTAAACAAACTAACAAACATTGCAATTTAAATGAAAGCTTGTAAAATGGCTAATGGTTGCTATTAAATTAGGACAACATATTCAAATACTTTCAATGTACTACCGGAAATTAAATCCATTCTTTCTATCGACATTAAAGACTTACTTCCCGTATTTTTTATGTAAATATCGATTCCAGGATATTACACCAAACGATTGCGTGGTGCTGAGCTGTTCGGGTGGTTCTCTTCTCGCCGCCGGTAGCAGTAGCGGTCTAGTTAGCCTCAAGGATCCTCGGTGCCCTGCATCTTCGGTTCACGAGTTTCTCGCACACGCCGCTTGTCTGAGCGACCTAGCCATTCAGGGCGATACTCTAATTACATGCGGGTTCGTCCATGGGTGAGTATTTTTATCCCAACGAAAATGGTGACCCAGCCGGAAATCGAACCCGGAGTCTTACAATGTCAGGTAATCTAACCACTATGCAACCATACCACTTCACCACTTGTATGGGTGAAAATTTGGCAAAACCGGACATAGTGCCTTCCCATATACAAAATGCACAAGCCTACAATGCACAAATATTTGCAGTACGCTTCAGTGCTGCTGTGTGTCATCAATATGTTAGTTGCTCTCAAGTTGCAGGTGCTCTCAAATGGTTAGTAGAGTTAGTTGCTCTAAAGTGCGATGTGTTGTATTCTTGGTTTTTTTTATTTACAGGCGTTATATTCTTTTATTTCGTTTAGGAGAGATTTAGTAGGTAGTAGTTGTTTGTTAAAATGACCGCAGATATATTTACTAAATCTTATTTTCGGCAATAGAATGTTTTGTTGAAATTCTAATACGTCAACATTCTGCAAAGATTGGTCTTCGGTGCGTTCCTCTCTGTAGCCTATAAATAGTTTCGAGTGCCCGCTTTGGTAAAACAAAAGAAGCATTATGCTCAGAAGCATTTCTCTCTCTATGGCTAAATTCCGTATGTCATCATTGAGCGGAAACAGAAATGATAGAGGTTTTTCTGGGCTGCAGAATCCTTCTGGCGGTCTCGAGGTCCTCTATCTGCGCCCGGTAGTCTATTTTCCTCGTAGAGTCGAAGTATAAACCTGATATTACAGCTTAGCACCCTAAGTGTGTTTCACGTCAACGTAGGTTTCACACATAGCCGATGTCGGGCCGATTTTTTCTGACCCTGGCGGAGACCCGCAGTATTGTCTGCTATTTTATTTCTATATGCTTCTAGAGTCTTTTTCCATAAGATGGGGAGAGATTATACCGAGGTAATTGAAATTTTCATGTTAATTTCTTCCGTCATTGCCGAAATAAATGCCAAACTCCGGCACAGGTGTAGTACGCGTTAATATCATTCCGTACACCGCCAAGGTCAACCCGGTAGCCGACGCCGGACGATCCGGCGAGCGTAAAGTCCGGCAGCGGCCCGGCAGTAGCAGTCGGCCCGATGCTGGGTAGATTTGTCTGAAACGGTGGATACTCGTCCCTACGACGCAACGGTCACTACTCGTCATCGGGCCGACGCCGGGTGACTGCACTCGGCAAGTGTGAAGTTACACCGAACGGTTTATTAGGATTCGGATAAAGGTCTTATAATAATTTAAACTTAAATCGGCCTCAGAATTTTTGCGACGTAAGAATGGAATTCTGCATTTTTTTCGGAAGTAGAACCCTCAGAATTACGAATTAGTTATCGAGGAACGCATACCCGTTTACTCGAACGCACACCGGAGGAAATGCGTATATTATTAGCTAATAAAGTTTGGGCTGCACCCGTTAGCGGGTTCCGCGAGCCGAAAGTAAAGAGGTGGGTCGGTCTAGCATGGGAGGAGCGGTGGCGGAGGAGGAGGTGCTGGTGTGGGACTCGCGGGCGCTGCGCGAGGGCCGCGGCGCGGGGGGGGCGGGGGCGCTGGGCGCGCTGCGGCCGGGCGAGGGCGCGGCCGGCGCGCCGCTGCAGCTGCACTTCCTGCCGGCCGTGAGCGGCAAGGCCGCCGTGCTCACTTCTTCCGGATACGTCTTCGTGCTCGACTTGAACTCTGCCCAGCACCAAAACCGCACCTTTGCTTTCCAGGTATTCATTTTACTCCTTGAATATATATAAAGTTATAGAATATAGAAAGTGCAACGTACGGTACTGTGCCAATTAATCGGAACGAAGAGTATTTTTTTTCAAAAAGTGCTTTATCGGACGTAAACGTACAAAAACAGTACTGGTAGATATAGATTGTTTTAATATAGAATGTGTCCTCCGCACGGCGCGAGCTCCCTTTGGAGATTCTAGACCTTGCGGAGCTCTCGCATCGTACGGTTCGATAAGATGTCCATATATTGGTCCGAATTCATCATCCCGGCGACTGGCACGAGGGATCCGATGCTGCGATAGACGAAGCGGCCCCGAGACCTCTTCTTCATAGGGTGATTTACTCTGTTCCGAATGAGCGAACGATGAGGAATCGCCGACTGCTCGCCGCGCGAACTGCTCGTGCTATCCCCGCTCAATGAAATGTTTTTCATCGAATGAAATAACTTTATGACGGTATTTAGTTGTTCAGTGCTGGTATTTGTTTGTCCAGTATAGTCTTTAGTTGTTCGGAAGCCGCTTCGTGATGGCTACCAGATTCGAGAAGTCGTCGGACTGTACTGATGTCAATATTTATTCCACATCGATGAAGTTCTCCGTTTAGGTCGACTGCACTCATGCGTGGATTTATTTTGCTCTTACGCACCAGAAGTTGATCATCTTTGAGGGTTGTTTCCCTCTTCCTACCGCATTTTCCTTTCGTTTGACGTTCGCTGCTCCTGTCATTTTTATCTAATTGACAATCCTGCTGACGGTTGCGAGGCCAACTCCAACATTCCCCGCTATCTGTCGGTACGTCATAGAAGAGTGCTCAGCAAGCGTAATTATCAATTCCCACTTTCTCGGAGTGATATCCATGCTTAAAAAGTCACTCAAGTTTTGCAGTCCAAATCTGCTCTTTACAAACAACAACAATTTTCCTACTGAAAACACACCAACATAACCTAGAATACGTTTTTTTGACATTTCATGTGCCAGAATGACTGACAGGTTAAAAAAAACATTGCCAGGTTTAAAAATATCTCAGATAGTTGCCAGAAACAAATGAAACATTTAAATTTATTGCTTGTTCCAATTAATTTGCTTGGTACTGTAGTACTTAAAATTATACAATGGCTCTAATAATATGAGCGCCCGCTATAATGTTATCGGCGCTATTTTAAAAGTTTAAATAAAATAATGCTAATTTTATAGACCTTTCTTCACATCCCAATTGTGAGTTTTGCATTCCTAACCGTTGCCGGTTTCTCCAACCTCTAGCTGCGCCCCTGTATTGTGTTTTTCAGCGAGACTGAAATCTAGGACTAGTCATGAAGTAAAGAAAAACCTAAAAATCTCATTTGGGTCGACGAGAAACGGAGACTACTAAAATAACACACAAATTTTGAAATCTAAATAGTATTTTTTAACATATATCCATAAAGTACATATATATGTATGAATATATTGAAATTTCATATTATTACGTACTATTATATGTATACATACCTATCTTCTTTAATATAATATATTACATTTATTTATTACATGCTAAAAATATAAACAATATACCGCAAATTACACAAACCACTCTACATACATATACATTAAGTCTACCTTAGTACACACGAGACCTAGTTATGATGTCTTTGTAACTAAAATAAATATAACTTTATAGATGTAATAAAGAAATTTGGTTTTGAATCTAATTTAAAGTTTGTCACGGCAATTCCTATTTTATATATGCTCGCTCGTTGGAGCTATGCCGAGGATAGTTCATGTGCCCTTTGTAGCAATACCCCTTGCACAGCTAGATATATTCTAGCTGGCTGCAAGGTGGCCTTAGATCAAGGACGGTACACTTACTGCCATGACAAAGTTCTCACTATAAAATCGAAGACTATCGCGGTTGTTTGACATTATAAATAGGATAGAAAACGAATTTACCGCGTGAAATTTGTAGGACCCGACGTTTCGGTGACGTTGCAGCCGCCGTTGTCTAGGGTAGACTGAAGAGCTGTCAGTCCGTTGTTTTGCGGGTAGGCCGCAAACCGCTGCCGCCACTGCGTAGGTTATAACGGTGGTGGGGGGCCGGGCTCGGAGCGCGGGAATTTCTAAAATCCGTCTTGCACACAACACTCACTGTATCCTGTTTTACGTCTTTGCGTTCGGCGTTCGGCGGCGGGAACATTTTAAGAAGAGGGTTCCACGTAGAAGAGAGTTTGTAGCCGTCATCTCTATTGAAGTTCGGAGTTCTTCTTATTTCAATGGCTTCCCGGATCATGCGAGGAAAGTAAAATTGTTCCTTGGATAGAACAATGGGATTTTGAAACTGCATCCAGTGGTTACTTCCGCTATCCAATATATGTTCGCAGATCGCCGATTTTTCTCGCTGAACGTTTTTAACAGCTTTGATGTGTTCTGTCAGTCGCGTGGCTATGGGCCGTTTCGTTTGTCCAACGTAGGCTAGACCGCAGCTGCATTCGACTTTATACACACCCGGGGTTTGCAGTGGTATTACATCCTTTACAGGCCTCAAAAATCGAGCTATATTTTGGGTCGGTTTGAAGATCGTTTTTATATCGAATCTGTTTAGCATCTTACTTATTCGATCAGTCACGCCCTTGAGGTATGGTAAGAATGCTCTTGATCTGCTCGGTTTTTGAGTTTCGTCCGTATTAGATCGTGTGCGTGTCTCGTGATATTTTCCGTATCCATTTTTCCTAAGGACATCATTGACATGTTCCATCTCCTTCGGAAAATGCTCAGTGTCGCATAGATCGCGTGCTCGATTCACGAGCGACGTTTGCACTGAACGTAGATGGTAGGGATGATGGTGTGAGCTTGCATGCAAATATCTGTCCGTATGTGTGGGCTTCCGATATACCGTATGTCCGAGAGTATTGTCACTTCTCCTCGTCACTTTGACATCCAAAAATGGTAAGGAGCCGTCCTTCTCTACTTCATAGGTGAAACTGATTTTTGGGTGTATGGAGTTTAGATGACCCAGGAATTCTTTCACCGTTTGAATGTTGCCTTTCAGGATGCAGAAGGTATCATCCACGTAGCGAAGCCAGAGAATGGGTTTAATTTTGGAGGTTTTTATGGCTAATTCCTCAAAATATTCCATATATAGGTCACTAACTATCGGCGATACGGGGCATCCCATTGCTACTCCGTCGATTTGTTTGTAATAATCGCCGTTCCATAGAAAGTAGCAGGATGTCAGGCAATGTTGAAGCATGTCGGCGTAGCTAATAGGGAGGTCCTCAGACCTTAGTTTATCTCTCACCACCGTAAGACACTCCGAAATGGGCAAATTCGTAAATAAAGATTCGACGTCAAAAGTTCTCACTGTTATTCGCGAGGTAATAAGCTTCTCAGTGGTTCGTGCCAACAAGGGTTTGACAGTATCCTCCAAACCCCCAATACAGTTTGTGCGGGATGGCTCTAAAGGCAAAAAACATTTCACTACAAAACCTTTCTCAATAATTGAGAAAGCTTCCGATTGGATTCTGGAGGTTGATTCGATCTCTAAGTAGTATAAATTCCCTGAAAGTCTCGGATGCACAGCCCTCCTTCCAGATATAACTCTTTACTCTCTATCTCGGAAGGTGGGCCTTATTGTAGAATTAATTATTCAATGGGAATCAAATATCCCAAAATACCACGAATACAAATTAAATAAATACCATGATCTCGCAAATGCCGTAACCCGGAACGGCTTCACTGTTCACTTTCACGCCGTGGAAGTTGGCGCTCTTAACCTGCCAGCTAAATCTCCATTTTACCTCTTTAAAGATCTTGGTTTTTCCAGAAAAATAATCAACTCTTTCCTAGGAAAAATATCTAAAACCGTGATTTGCGCATCTCAAATTCTATGGTTTCCAAGGGGGAGTGAATGGGTGGTAAGGTGCAGGCTCACATGTGGCAAGACAGCTGTCGTAATCCTACCACAGCCGGTCGTTAGTCCGGAATCCACTGCTCACCCCCCAGAAGTGTAAAAAAAATAGTATCATGGCTCCGGTCGGTGAATTCCATGGCAGCTCCATTTGTATTTTATTTTATAATAATGATTATTATTATTAGAAAACTACATCATAATAATATTTTATTATAGGTAGATACTCAAAACTCGGTGTGCAGCTCGTTCGATGTCTCCTCTACCAGTCAAGCATTCGTATTTGGAGATCACACTGGTCATATACATTTATTCTCTCCGCAGCACAATAGCGAACCGTTCTTTAATAACTTTTCAAGGTTTGTAAAGCATCAGGTAAAATTCTTTAAAACATTAAAAAATATTGAAATATCTCGTATTTTCTTATAGGGAAACTGAATTTGCGGATCCTATTGAAAATCTGCCATATTCGACATTTCTCGATGAGAATTTTCCGCTGTCCTCCGTTCCGCTGCCGCCTCTTACTACCGGCTCAAAGTGGTTCAGCGATTGGCCCGATGAGTTTTTAAAAAATGTTTATCGGTATGATATTCTTTAATTTTTCTTTGGATATTTTAAAAAATTACATTTATGATAATATCGTGTTTACAGGCGGCCGAAACCTATCGACCCTGAAGTATTGGCATCTATGAAAATGCAAGGACCTATCGGTTATGCTCCGAATCCGAGGACTTCTCTTAGGAATCAGGTAAAATACGAAATCCTACTTGGAAGATTTTCAGTAAATAGCTATTAAAAATATTGTTGCTCTCCTGCACCGTGAAGACTAACATTAAAATCGAAACAAAAAATAATTGAAAAAGCTAAAACCCAGTTCTTGTTTGATCTAACTTCCGTTGTAATACTTCGGGCGGTGGTTGTCGCAGATAAACTTGCAAATTGTAAGCCGCTAGACATTCTGTTTATAAATAGTAATATTATGCAAATGAGATATCATTAAATTGCAATATACTCAAAATTATAATAGGAAATATAAAGTAGAAAAGTAAAATTGTTCTTTGAATATAAAAATGGGATTTTGAAACTGCAACCAGTGCTTACTTCTGCTATCCAATATGTTCGCAGATCGCCGATTTTTCTCACTGAACATTTTTACAGCAGGATGCAGAGCTGTCAATATAGAACCAAATAAAAATTAACTGTGAATTTCCAATTATTGGTCGAGATGGGTTGACGAGCCAAACATTCGATAAGATATAACCAGTCAAGGAAATGTAATTCCACTTTCGTTGCAATTTATTTTACTCAAATAAAAATTTTATTTGTTGGAAAATCAAAATATAGAACCTGAAGTAGACATTTAAATATGCTGTTTTCTTAACAGCCCTAAGAAAAAACTACCTGAATATTCCATTGTTCGATGGGACAAAAAGGAAAAAACCATGAGTGATGCCATATTAGCCCCGAAGCAGCAGCGCAACAACTTTATTTAGTGATTTCAAATGTGTTTATTTCAATTTAATAGTTATAAGAATCATTTGTTTTAGATGCCATACCAGGAAGAAAACTTCTCAGAGATCAAGAGACCAAACGTCGTCACTTCTGACTACGATGATGTTTTTACTCCAATACCTAAGAGATATCACAAGGTATTGTGAAGAACTGTATTGCTTACTTATTTAGTCTGTATTATTATTATTACTATTAACTATAATTATTATTAATAATATTTATATTAGTAATATATTTTGTTATCATTCCTTGTTATGACTATAATGACACTATAAATGACTAAATACTCAAAAAACACATGTCCATTTTATTCCAAAAATGCGTTTTGACATTTTTGTTTTGTATGTGGCCGTATATTCTATGTTAAACCGGATCATTTCTACCAAAAATGCTATAGTTGCATTAGTTTTTATCGCTTTTTGAAAAAAATTCATCTGAACATGTGTTGGTTTAGCATTTAAATGAAATTTTATATTATAAAATATAGTTAGTTATAAATATAGCTAGTTCCCCCTGACTAATCCTTTTTTAGATTCAGATATCTTTACATTACGATGCATAATCGAATAAAAGATATAATTACTGGTGTTAGACCGAATGAAGATTTGGCCTAATAGCGAATAGCAAATATTCAGCCAAAAATCTAGCCGAATAGCCGAATATTAGGTCAACTATTGGCCTTGTTTTATACTCCAAAAACTCTTAACTTATCTGCCTTCCAAGTTATAAGTTACCTAAGTAAACACAAAAAAGATAGCATTCCGGTCATGGTTGATGTGACTGGTGCCAATATATATAATATTATATTGATGTAAGCACAAGTGGGTGCACGATGTGTCAAAGCTCATCACAAAAAATTTGTTCCACCGGGTCAATCAGTCAATGGTGATTACTGATTTGACGTATTAAGACGTTTGCTTCACAAAATTCGTCGGATTCAACCGGAATATCGCTTTCTCCTTTTTGCACGATAATGCTCCTTCTCATCGTTCGAGAGTTGTGGGAGTACATATTGGGAAAATCTCTCGTGTACTATTTGTAATAACGAGATACAATGTATTAAAAACGAAGTCTTCATAAAATACTGGATTTAGAATTTTTATTTTAGTAAAAAAAGACATCATCAGTAAAAAAAGATAGTTATTCAGCTAGCCGAAAAATCGGTAGAAATTCAACTATTCAGTACATATTTGGCCGAATAGTAAAAATAGGCCGAATACCAAATAGTTGCCGAATAGTCAGTGCAATAATAATAATTTCAAATGTTTAAACAAATATAATTACATAATTAGTCTCAATATGACTAAAATTTGATATCGATGTTTTATATCATAGAAATATCGATGAAAAAAGCTAAAATAACTATAATGATTTTCAAATTCCAATTTTTAGAATAACATCCCAGTGTCAACTTTTAAGTCAATAAGTAGGAAGCCTGCCTTAACGTGCAAGAAACTGTGCCGCAACTTTTTGGTCGATTTTGTAGATAAATTTTAACAATATCGATTTTTCATGAATTCCCTCTTGTTACCTACTAATTAAACGATGCAAAATGCCCTAATATGGGTTGGTTTTTTAAAATTCATTAGTTTTTCACTGAAATTCAGTAAAAAATAATAATTCTACAAAGCACCACCAAAATATTTTTTGCCAAATCTTAGTAAAAAACTATTAATAAACTTTTTGTTTGTTTGTTTGTTTCTACCCTTTATTGCGAAATTTCACAATTGGCGGGTTTATTGTCATATGACAATTTCTTACAACCAACCCTACTATGACGTGTTGTATGCGTGTACGTATGCGTGTAACATGTGTGTAAGTGTGTGTCTTGTTATTTGCATTCGATCGACAGAATTGAAAATGCAATTCCGTTAATTAGATCCCAACGGAAAATGGTGACCCAGCCGGGAATCGAACCCGGGACCTTACAACGTAAGATCAGGCGACCTAACCACTATGCCACCGGGCCGTGTACTTTGAAAGGTTTCCAAATTCCTGAGTCTGAGTATGAGGTTAATGGAATATTTTTAATTTTATACATCCCTAGCAATTATTATATAACGTCACCGAAAAAGACTTTTTTGAGCATTTTTACCAAATTTTATCTATGACCTTTTAACTGTAACATATCTATAGCGGTGTAAATCTTTGTTTATTTCGTACCGTGGGTTGCTGGCTACCTATCCATATATAATTTATAGCACAATCATTTGTAAGAATGCTGATATCAACCTCAAGAGAAGACCTTTTGCCTGTCACTGGGCCTTAATATTTATTTATTTATTTATTTATTTTATTTATTTATTTATCCTATTTTTTATAGTTACATAAAAAAGATTGTGTTAATTTTTTTTAACACATTTTAAAAGAATACATATGAAGAAAATCGCGAAAGGGCATTAACTTGTCAGGATTACATCACCCCACTAGGTATACGCCTGTGTTGGGGTGATGGATATATAGTTCTGTGGTATTATTTGCTGAGCCTGTAGCCTTGCCTGCTGTCCTTCTGTTTTAAAAAAAAAAAAACAATACGTAATATAATTTAGCATAACTACAAAACCTTTCTCAATAATCGAGAAAGCTACAGATTGGATTCTGGAGGTTGATTCGGTCTCTAAGCAGTATAAATTCCCTGAAAGTCTCGGATGCACAGCCCTCCGTCCAGATATAACTCTTTACTCTCTATCTCGGAAGGTGGCTCTTATAGTAGAATTAACTGTTCCATGGGAATCAAATATCCCAAAAGACCACGAGTACAAATTAAATAAATACCATGATCTTGCAAATGCCGTAACCCGGAACGGCTTCACTGTTCACCTTCACGCGGTGGAAGTTGGCGCTCGTGGCCTGCCAGCTAAATCTCTATTTCACCTCTTTAAAGATCTTGGCCTTTCCAGAAAAATAATCAACTCTTTCTTAGAAAAATTATCTAAAACTGCGATTTGCGCATCTCAAATTCTATGGCTTCGAAGGGGGAGTGAATGGGTGGCAAGGTGAACGCTCACATGTGGCAAGACAGCTGTCCTAAACCTACCACAGCCGGTTCGTAAGTCCGGAATCCACTGCTCACCCCCCAGAAGTGTAAAAAAATAGTATTATGATGGGCCCGACTCCGGTCGGTGAATTCCATGGCAGCTCCGTTTGTATTTATTTATATAAATATCATAATATAACATATTACAATATAATATAATATTATATGTTATAACATATAAAATAATGTAGCATATTTATATATAATAGTATAATAGTATAACATAATAAAATATAACATATTATAATCTGTATATCTGTATACATATCCATAATTTACATCTATATATCCCTATAATCTGTGGTTAGAAATAAAATATTTTAATATATCATACTTTCGCATTCTTCTCTAGTATAATTTGAGAGCCAATGAGACACCCGTCTCTTGAACTGGTTGTCGGTTATGTTTAAGATCTGTCCTGCGTACGAGTTAAATATATTATAGAGTTTAGGTCCGAGATATGCGTAGTGTCGTTGTCCGTATACAGTCCTCATTTTTGGTTGAATCTGTTTGTCTTTGTGTCTAGTGTTGTGTTTGTGCTCTGGTTTGTCTTTATCCGTGTTCTTCATGAGGTCCCTTCGATATCATTGTATATTTTTTCCAGGTTGAAATTCGTTATGCTAAACACACTAACAGCGATACAGAGTTCGACCACTATAATAAAACGGGATTTCCAGGCCTCGAAGCAACATTACCAAATTCTTATTGCAATTCTATGCTTCAGGTATGTTTTCTTCCATTTACTTCTATTTAGAGCAGCTATTCCCAAATTCAGTGGAACACTTTGCTTTTTCTGGCAGTTTTTGAATTGATATTCACCCTAGGCAATTTTTAAATTGATATTCACCACTTAATAAGGACATTTTACCCAATTGGGAACTTTATAATAAAATTAGCTCACCGTTAAGTCAGGGCATGATGCAATATCCAAATCAAGTAAAACCTCGATAATTATTAATTACTATATAACTAGGCACAAAATAAGTAATAACTATTGGACTCCATGTTAGATATGAAATCGAAGACTATTGCGGTTGTTTGACATTATAAATAGGATAAAACGAATTTACCGCCTGAAGTTTGTAGCACCCGACAGTTCGGCGACGTTGCAGCCGCCGTCACAGTATAATAACACCCAGTAAGTTCACTCAAGAGCTACAAGGCAATGCGGGAAGACGGTGCGACGGAAATGGGGCCAGGGGTAAGTCATGCCGCGTGGTATTCTCAGAACAGATCGGTAAAATAATAGCATCTGCGTCGCCGGGGCACCGTAAATGTGGCCGGGACGATGCTTCAAGAAGAAGACGAGTAATCATATTACGATTTGTCACTTGCTTCGATTCCAAGTTTGTTCTAAGAGAAGCTACTGTCTGGTATACTGTGCCGCCGTTGTCCAGGGTAGACTGGGTGAGTCTACTCTGGACAACAGCAGCTGCAACGTCAGGTGCTACAAACTTTACGCTGTAAATTTGTTTTTATCCTATTCCTTGTTAGATGATAGTACATATATGATTTTATTTTCCTTGCATCGCTTTTTATGAAGCCTCACCATTGACCCTTTAATGTAATTATTTAAGTATTTTATTAATTTTTAGGTTCTGTATTATACCCAATCATTGAAAAGGGCACTTTTGCAACATACATGCGCCAAAGAGTTTTGCTTGTGTTGTGAACTAGGTACGTATTATATTTATAATAAAATATTATCAGAGAAAAGACAACTTCAAATTATTGAGTTATATTATATGGTAATCAATAAGAGCACTGCAAGAACTTACTCATCGCTTCACTTTTTAAAACTATTCAGGAAAATTTAATTGTCATACCTTTTCCATACATTTGGAATAGGTTAACCCCTAGAGCCCCAATTGGCCGATATCGGCCACAACACGATTCAGTGCCCCGTTTTAATTTAATTTGTTTTATTTTATTATGTTTTATTTTAATTATGGGTACAGTGGTTTGGCAGTAATTAATGTTTTGGTGAGATTGACATAATTCAATTTTTTTACAAATTTTTACTAAATTTTTTTGGGACATCAACTTGTCAATCGGCTGAGGGGCCGAGGCCTGAAGGGTTAAAGTTTTAAGTACTGTAGAACTCCAATTATCTGAATCAATTGGGACTAGACACCCCATTCGGATAATCGAAAATTCGGATAATTGGATTTATTCCAAAAAAACAGTTTATTTTAATTAATTATTGTAAATATGTTTAAATTGGGAGGAAAAAAACTATTTAATATCAAAATTTATTATCAATATTGATATTAATTAAATGTAAAGGCTGCACTTTTACGTACTAAGCGTACTTAGAAAGTGCTGTACATCATCCCCAAGGACAATAGCGCGTGTAGACAGAACCATTATTTTGCTAATTGTTTTCCATTTTAATTTCGGATAATCAGCGATTCGGATGTCGGAGTTCAAATAATTGGAGTTCTACTGTATTTGCTTTTTATTAAAAAAACAAGAAAAGTGTAACTTTCCACTAGTCTTTCCACATTAACACATGTAACTTTCCACGTTGCATGCACTTGCGACATTTGGAACCAGGCCATTTTTAATGTGATACTAAATTTTTCAGGGATTTTGTAAGAAAACATACTTTTACATTTAGATATTTTCAATTATTTCATGCATGCAATATTAAAAATATGTAACTGAATAGGTTTGCGGAAACTAATTATTTGTCGAAACAAATATGCCAACCACTGTTAACCCGTTGAGTATGAGTCAACCAAATCTGGTCGCGAAACAATTATCCGTTGAGTACGAGTCGACCAAATTTGGTCGCGCGTTTTTTTCACTTCTTTGACGTTCTCATATTTATTCATAATTATCTAATTGTTTTACAAAATGATATTTCAATATTCTATATTCGAAATTTTAATGCAATCCTTGTGCAGTTGTTCTTTTTATGATTGGTGTAGTAGTTTCGTAGTTATAGTACTTTAAGTTGAGCGCCGTCGATGTCGCCGAAAATCCTGCAAAAGAGACAGATGCATCCATGAAAATACCCATTTACTCCAAGGGTTAATATTTATCAAACGCACGGGACAAGGAAAAACATTTAGAACCGCCGCACACATTTAGAATTTCATCTAGGAAAAGAACCAACAAGTAAATAGACTGCCGTTGCAGAAAGTGAACTATTGTATTTATAATTATTTTTATTAACGTTGTTTTATGAAATATTTGTGGTTTATGTACAAAGATTTTTATCCATATAGATACATGTATATTTCCGGAATGTACTCAATCAGACCTTTCATTTGACACTAAACTCGATATAGTTATGTTAATTTATTGACATTTGTACATTTATACAATTATTTACTGGATATTTGGACAGTTAAGGTAACCCGTAACCCCTAAAGAATCGTCGATATAATGATTCTTACCTACACTTTTATATCGTTCCAGGCGTTTAGAAGTTACGGTGGAATAAAGAATCGGCAAACATACATAGATGAACCCTGAACACGTTACGCTTCTTTTTTGTCAGGCAGTCGAGTAAAAAACGATCTGATTTGGAAATGAAATAAAACGTTTGACCCTCTGGGATCGTAAGCTAAGCCTTTGAGATATGAGGATTATAATATTTAGCAGGGTTTTTATTCCGCATGTTGGATACGTCCATGGGAGCGCCGTGCCAAGCGTCCAACTTCCTGCGGGCGTTCCGCACCGTGCCCGAGGCGGCGGCCCTGGGGCTGGTGCTGCCCGACGGCGCGGCCCTGGCCGACGTGGACCTGGCCGCCCTGCTGCAGTCCTGGAGCCGCTTCATCCTGCACCAGCTGCACTCCGAGCTCGTGGAGGCCAAGAGGAAGATGCCTGCAAATCCACACTCCTTTCCTGACGACTTTCCTATATCCGAAGTGAGTAGTGATAGTGCCACATCCGCTACTACAAATCTATACCCTCACCTGTTATTTGACCATGATAAAGATTATATATATTAGGTGCGCAACTAAGTTCTCTCCGTTTGTCAATAGTAAGTAAGTAACGAGTCTCCGGCAGTAAGTGCCGGTCGATTTTGACACATCTAAATCGTCATAAATCACGCTTAAAAATATGGTAAACGAACCGTTTTGACACATTAGTGATTTTGTTTCGGCGTCATAGACGGGTGTTACGCGTTCGATCTGGCATCAGTTCAGTCCGCGACCTCGATCGTGAACTGACCGATGGGCTGATAGACATTATCGAAATGTTTGAAAATCCATGACTTCAGTCAATGCAATAAACGATCCGTTTCTCATCAGTCAGACCGTCGCGGACTGAACTAATGCCAGATTGAACCTGAAACGCTGGTCATTTACTTTTGGTTGTGTGAAAATGGCTGATTTTGTGCCAAATAATTGTCATTTGCGGGAAGTGCTTCTTTTCTTCTTTCATTCCAAGAATACAACGGCTGAAGCGCATCGAGAGCTCAAAAATGTTTACGGAAATGCTGCTCTAAGTGAAACAACGTGTCGTTGTTTCCCTAGAACACAAATCACTTTGACTTTTTCCCATAAAAAGACTCGAACACCTAAATTCATCACCCTTGTCTCAACCAAAAAAATATTTTTTTTATATTATTTTTCCCTTGATCTATATACCATAGAACATCTTTTCCGCATAGGGAGATTTTGAAATTCTGAAGAAAAGAAAAACGATCCACCCTAGGCTTCACTTGTTGAAATCTAGCTATAAGTAAGTAGTATATCCAGATGAAGGCACACTGAACATATATCAAGCAAAATGGTGATTCTTCAAGATTAGAATTTTTAAAAAAATCACTTATGGTTTCCTAAATTTATATAAAAGCTCTCTCTGAATATTCATTCTTGTTGATATCAGTGGCTGATTATTGATCTCCTTATTTCGATCAGCGGATTTTAACACCTTTTAACGCGTTTAAAATTAGATGAGCAGTTGATGTTAATCCAACTAATAATATATATATATATTTTTTAGGAATTTTCAAATTCTATCAATATCAACTCCGATGCAAATAAAAAGGAATCCAGACGGGATGCTGAAGTTTGGGACAGAGTGTTACTTACGCAGGATGAAGGTATTTTTTTTGTTGTTTTTAAGTGATGGTTTAGGTGGTTGATTGATTGTGTTTGTATAGTGAATGATAATGAATTAATTTGGAATTGGTTTAATCATGGAATTCTGAACTTCGCCTGTGAAGAATGAATAAATACATTTGTTGAAACAGAGGTACGAATGCTACGCATTGTTTTGTTCTAAATGTAAAAGTGTTATGTAGATGCAGAGACACTGTAACATTTGACGTTGAAATTTTTAAGACAAACAATCGTCATATGTTTCTTTCGTCATCCTCTCTTTCGGCAAATTGTTTTTTTTTTTTCAAGTTGCACACCCTTTCGTTAAATATAAATAATCTCATTGTGTAAAAGATCTTAACCCCTCCTCTCGCGAAGTAAAAATTCACCTATCACTTTTGCGCGCGACATATTCGGGCGTAAAATCGACGCGAGTCAACGGCCTTGAGAAAAACGATCATAACTTATAAACCACTAAACGGATTAAAAAAGATAAAGAGAAAAATGATCGCATTGAAATTTGACATATAAAACATTATAACCTTATCTCGTAAAACAATTAAGATAATAATGAATAAATATTACAAAATTGGCAAACTGAAAAAACTCGCCTATAAAATCATTTCGATTTTTTTGTCACAAAATACGTAAAATATGCAAAAATTGTAAAAACAGTTATGTTCTTTATTAAATGCTTTTAAATATTTGCATACAAAAATATTTATTTATTCAGTTAAGAAAATTTTTATGTATTCTCGTAAAAAAAAAAATAATAATTTTTAATTTGTGACTACTTATGGTATTTTTTTATATGAAATTCTTTCAAAATAACTTTATTACTACATCACACTTCTTAGAAATCACACCAGAACTTTGAGCTTTGTCTGATATTATAGAAAAATCTAAAGTTTTGAGAGTTTGCATCCGAACTTAATAATAAACTTTGAATGCTCATAATATAAAATTCGTTAGATTTTTTCAATTATATTGTCTTAGCATAGACTTATTATATGTCTAATAACTAATTACTATACTCCAAAGAGTCACATTTCATCGAAAAACTATGGAAAATTGCACTTTATTCTCTCATAGTAATTATCAAAACAAGTTTCTTTGCGCGATTCATATTACAAAACAAGATATAATGTTCAAAATACGCCTAATTATGTGATAACTTAGGATGTAAATGAAGCAATACTTATTTTGTTAGTAAATTAAAGCGACATTACGTCATATTTCGCAATATATCGGGATATTTCATAAACATTACAAAATAATAACCATTTTTTCGCGAGCCGTTTGTTGTCGCCGAAGTGTTTTCTTTAAAAATTCGTGAAAAACAGCAAATGGACTATCTCAAATGACTAATACTCATTCAGAAACTACTTAAAATGCAAATTACTCACTGTTCTCCAGTAACAAACACTCAAACACTGCACACACACACTTTTTATCACCAATTTCGCGGAGCCGTACGCGGCCGTGCGATTTGCCGACGGACGACGGCGGAGACTGGTCGTTTGACGTCTATGCTCACTTTTTAAATCGTTGTTCGATATTGCCACACGGAAATCTTGAATTAAAGATATTTTGGCCATATCGTTGCGCCCTCAGAAAGCATATAGTACGACGTTTCGAATCGTAAATTGCATTTTTCCCAGCGGCGAGCGCTTGGTCCGGTAGCGGACGTTACGGAGTTTAGGCGGCCGACATAAATGTCCCGAAATGGATGTTACGTAGCGAGCGGGTTAAGAAACAGTTCACAATTCCACGATTAGTTGGTTAATGGTTTACTTGGATTCATTTCATATTCATTTGTTGGCAATATATTTTTTTTGTCATGGGAAAATCCATCCATTGAATGATATTAAAATATGATTCATTGCTGTTTCCAACCTTACAGGGGTGAATAAGGTATTATAAGATAATAAAAGACTGATTTTAATGCTTGACTTTGTTGGCACCCAACGTTTCGTCGTTGTTTCAATGCCAAAATATCAGGTGCCACCAAATTTAAATGGTAAAATCCATATTAAATTATTTTATTATATTAAACAACCACGATAGTCCTCATGAATCTTTTATCTCTTGTTAGTCATCAATACGATACCTCTGATAATAGTTACACTGAAGACCCACAATATGTGCATAGACACACAATATGTGCATCCAATCATGATCCCTATTTAAACAACCCCTATTTGTAAAAAAAAAGTAAGAGAAATGTACAATTCTTCGCATTAGTCATGATTATTAAATGCATAATGAAGATGCAAACCACTATGTTGCATCAAATACAAGTACGACTTTGAAACGGTAGTTGCCATGTACAGTACTGCCCAGTGATTTTTTAGAATCACTCTGGAATCAGCATCTTTATTCGCCCCTGTATGTTTAAATACAAGCAATCAGTCGTATACACTGTGTTGTCTCGTATTATTTATTAACGTATTGGCTTGCTTGTGTTTTGTTTGTATTGTAAAGATTACAATCGGTACCTGTGGGTGGTGCCGGCAGAGCAGCAAGCTTCCGGAATGCATGGGAGCTTTCGCTATGACGTCAAGAATGGAGGTGATTAGTTTAAGGCTGAAGATTTAACGCTACTTAAAAGTTGTACTAGCTTCATAAACAATTATATAATCGTTGCTGAAATTCTTATTTGCAGGGTGAGTTTTATAATTAGTGACATCCTTGTAGTGGGTGAATCAGTACAACAAACTAAACAACTTTAAAAACTAAAAAAAAAATGTTTTTTTTGTTTTTTATTGTCAAATTTGTAAATCTTATCTATTGAAGGAAAGTGTGAGAAGCGTTGAGTTCGCTGCGCTATCTAGCGGTAGGTGAAATATTGCTAATACACAATAATAGCAATATTTTACCTACCTACCGCTAGATAGCACTACGCTCTTTATACTATATTTCTTTTTATACTAATTTGCTTTTCAATAATATTTGGCACTTTCGATACTTGTAGCAGAGGGTTGCGATACAATGGAAATCTCCTATCGTCGCTGCCCACTTTTTGAAGTATTTCGAGCATCTTATCTTGATATACCCTAGTCTAGCAGTTCCCAACATGAGGAACGTGTACCATAGGGTTATGTCTTAAGTTGTCCCAGACAATCCATAGAAAATTTGCTGAAACTTGTTTAGTTGGATTTTCCGACCAACAAAAACTTTAATAATAGCTAATGTTGAAGATTGGTTGCTATTTTTCCATATAATTATGCACCCAAGAAATGGGTAAGCTTACAAAATGGCAACTGCTGTTTTGCCGTCATAAAAAAGAGCGCATCTAACTTAGTTGAAGAATGCAGAAAAAAAATAAGTTGTGATAACTATAAAAGCACGCTAAATCGTTTTTTTTTTATATTTTGATATTTTTCTTTCATTTTAACAAAAAAAAGTCAGTATTAGACAATTCATTGAAAAGATGTAATTGGCCAATTGAACCCTTTCAGGGTTCTTTAGTATTTTATTGCGACCTGGACACAACTGATGATGATTCTCGCTAGCTTATCCGCCTCGTCATTCCTTTCCGCCAAGTCGTTTCACCCAAATCAGCTGACTGTTCTTTTGGCAGCTAACGGTTCCATGCAGCTTGGGCCATTTTAACCTGTTCATTATCTTGGGTCAGCTCAACTCCATTCTGGTAGCCTCCTCAAAGATGGACCAACCTGGAAATGACTGTTTCCCCTGTCTCAGCTGTATAGTGACATGGGATCGGATGCTTTGGGGGAAGGCCCTCGGGTGCTGCTGAGCGGCTTGCGCATCTTGCGGCGTTAGCTAATGAACTGCATTCCAACGAATAACCGGGGGGTATGGAAATAATCTTGTATGTTTCCTAAACAGCGGGCGTGGTTGTTGACCTGATGTCAGCTACTCTTAAAACAACTTGTTGGCCACCTGATCCCGAGTGAAAGACAAGTCGGTGGTGATAAATTCAATCTGAATTACCGCTAACATCGGGCAGCAAGCGATTTTGAACCTGTGACCAGACAGGAGAACGGAGAAATGGCCAAATCCGGTAGTGAGAGGGCGAGGTCTGCCCGCTGGGTTCACTTCCCAGTGTCTCGTAGTGACTCTTGCGGGCATGTTAGCGTTATTAGACGGTGCACTGTTTCGTCCCTAAGTCTCTACGTTCACCCCTTGGTTGAAAGAATGATCAATATCGTTATACTTTCCTTGATTCGCCCATAGTAGTTGACTACCAAAAATGTTCATTCGTTTGAAGCACTCTAGCACCATGAGGCATTCTTATGTGAGTTTTGAAGAAACCTTTTGGTTCTTTAACGCTTGTAACACTGAACGACTCTCAGAAAGTTGTCTTATTTACTTGCTGTAATTTTTCCTTCATTCACCTGCTGCAATAATGATCCCAATTGTTTCCGCTTTTTGTCTTTTAATCATAGTAAAACTATGAAAGCATTTTCATTTACACTCTTTTTCCTCAGTGTATCTCTAGAAATAACTCTCATACAAAAATATTGAAAATACAGGCACTTGCGTGGGTTAAATGGGGTTAAATGTGGGAAAATGTCAGTTGCCCTCTTTTTTCTTGTGCCAGCAGTACTCTAGTCTATGCAAACGTTTTCAACATCCTGGTAATATGAAATTTAATGACTTTATGGAACTCCTGTATAGCAAATTATTGTTTTATTTCAATTTTACTTATTCCTCTTTTAATATCGCCGTATGAAATATTTTCTTTTAGCTATGTATGGTGTTTGATAAATTATCGATATTAGTATGAAGAAGCACATCTACTATATGTTAGTTCTATGAGTCATTTGCACACTCGTTCGAAGCATTCGTAGTGAGTTTCACGACAATCGCATCATTAGTCAGGAGTCCTCCGTCACCAAAGCACTCAGTCATTCGATGAGGAAACTTATTTTTTCGAGGTTTTAAATCAAATAATTCTTCAAAGTAAATAGTGCAGCGATAATAACCTTTCGGGAGCTAGCCTTTGCGCAAAAACGGCGCTGCACAGTTTTCGTCAATTTTGTATATTACTAACAATGTATTTTTTTATGAATTATCTTTTGTTACCTAATAATTAATCTTGTTAGTCATGTACATCATATATTTATATAATATATACGAAGGCCGGCCGAAATAGCTATGCACCGATCTGTTAACCACCGCAACCACCGATTGGCGTTTTTGGCCTCCCAGGGATGAAAGGTGATTTACATTGAGAGATACAAAAAATAATTTGTAATTAACTCATTTCTTTTCTACCCATGCCGATAATTTATTGAACTCCTTTCTTATCTACTGACTAGTCTGGTGAAGTTTATGATGATAATTTATTAATTGCATGAAAATGGCATATTGTGGTGATTAAAACTAGGGTTGTGTTGTTTTTGCATGTTGGAAAAATTGGTGTTGTAAAAATAATATATCGTCATTGCGCCGACCAAACCTGCTATGTGTCAAATTTAAAATTTGTTGTTGTAATGTGTTAAATGTACACATATCTGATTTTATCTGGCCCAGTGCTGATAGCAGATTTGGTTGTTGGCATGATTTTGGACCATCAGAACATAACAGAAATGCGCCAGTCGACGCATAGCAGATTTTCCCATCATTCATCAGTATCCAAAAGTTGTTTTTTTCAAAAAAGTACACATCGCTGGTTTGGTCGGCGCAACGACGATATACTAATTACAATAAAATTATTAATATCGTCATTGCACCTTCAAAAACCGCTATTTGCATTTTTGCGTTTTTTGCTATTCTAGAAGTAGTTTTCTACTCTATCACCCTACGTGTGATATTTCGAAGCTATCTTAGAGATCAAAAACAGCTTTGTGCAAATACCCTTTCAAACATCGTCATGTGCCCTACACATGCGTTGCACTGATGCATAGCTGATTTTAGTTTTGTATGTCATTATGCTATGCTATTATTAGCTAGAACGGTTATTATGTGGAAAAGCACAATATTTATTGCGCATAGTGATTTTCATTAGTAAATCAATTACCACCGTTTAAACTAAAATGATAATGGTTTTTTGTTGATTATTTTTCAGCTGGCGATAATTCCAATGCAAAAAAGTTGGAAAGCAGCGATACGAATAAAGATAATGCACAAACGAATGATCTCAAACATTCCAACAGGGAAGAAACCGAAATATCGGAATTATTTGGAATTAAACAATTCAAAGTTAACAGGTGCCTTAAATGTAACAGAGAGGTAAGTTTTACTTTTATTATATCAATTGCAGTTTGTCCGCTGTTGCAGGCGAGCGTGTCAACTCGGGTGTTATACCGACTGTTGTCGTCTTGTCACCCTGAAATTAATCAATTGCGAAGACTTTGAGACGATGACGATCTACTGATCCAGCTCCGCCACAGCCTGGCAGAGGCCAATTTCAAAATGCGAGGCACTGGGGAGGACTCAGGGTGGGGCCTCTCGCCCTGCCTACCGCATTTCTATATTATCCCCCTACCTGAATTCTCCGCCCTCTAGTCTGATTGCAGTTCGAAGTGACTTAGGCGGACCTCTAAGCCCGGTGCGCACTTGCGGCCTGGCCGCGGCGGCCAACAAGATACTGCTAAATATATGGAATCGCCGTCGACCGCGTGCACTTGGCCGCGTGGCCCATACGGCCCATACTAAAAATACAGGCATTTGTGCCTTTTTTTTTTGCTGATTATAAGTGAAATGTGGGAAAATGTCAGTTGCCCTCTTTTTTCTTATGCCAGCAGTGCTCTAGTCTAAGCAAAAGTTTTCAACATCCTGGTAATATGAAATTTAATGACTATGGAGCTCCTGTACATCAAATTATTGTTTTATTTCAATATTACTTATTTGTCTTTTAATATCACTGTATGAAATATTTTCTATTAGCTATGTATCGGCATAAGTATGAAAAAGCACATTTATTATATGTTAGTTACTATGGGTCATTTGCACACTCATTCGTAGCATTCGTAGAGAGTTTCATGACAATCGCATCATTAGTCAGAAGTCCTCCGTCACCGAAGCATGTGCAGTCATTCGATGAGGAAACTTATTTTTTTTGGTTTTAAATCAACTAATTCTTTCTAAATCAACTAACCTTTCGGGAGCTAGCCTTCGCGCAAAAACGGCGCCGCATAGTTCTTGTCAATTTTGTATATACTAACAATATCATTTTTTTATGAATTATCTTTTGTTACCTAATAATTAATCTTGTTAGTCATGTACATCATATATTTATATAATATATACGGAGGCCGACCGAAATAGCTATGAACGGATCTGTTATCCACCGCAACAACCGATTGGCGTTTTTGGCCTCCCATGGATGAAAGGTGATTTACATTGCGATTTAAAAAATAATTTGTAACAAACTCTTCTTTCCTACCCATGCCGATAATTTATTGAACTCCCCTCGTATCTACTGACTAGCCTATTGAAGTTTATGATAATTTGCGGCTTAATTTTTCTGCAAGTGCGCCCCAGGGCTAACAGTTTGAGCATGTTTCGTAATGGACCCTTTGTCTGCGTTAATACACCAGGCAATCGGGTAGCCATCAGGTCAACACCTAACCTGCTTCTCAGTACAGAAGTAGATACAAACGGAACTGCCATGGAATTCACAGACCAAAATTGAGCCCATCACAATATTATTATTATACTTTTGAAGGGAGAGGGGTTTACTCCCGACTAACGACCGTTTGTGGTAGGTTTAGGACAGCTGTATTGCCACATGTGAATGTGCACCTTACTACCCATCCATTTCCCTTTCAAAGCCATAGGATTTAAGATGCGGGAATCGTAGTATGCGGAATACATTTCCTGTGTCCCAACGTCACTCGCCAATTGCGCAGACTTAGCAATGCTTGGTGTAGCAGAACCTAACTGTCTACAACTGCAGGATACAGCTGCAGACAGAGTTCACTACGGGATGGGAGCTGAAACATGAGTTGAGCCGAACAACAACAGTCAGCCATCAGGCCCTAACAGCATGGAACCGCTCAGCTACATTTTGTTCATTCGTTTGTTACGGCTCCTTCCGGTCGTTCGGAACTTTTATTATATCAATAAATTTTCCAAATATAACAACTAACTGGGCTCCGTTTCTCGAAAGTATCGAGTCGCAAAGTTTCAATTTCACTAGTATAAGTGCCTGTGATGTACAGGTGTTTCTCAAATGTTACAACTGTCAAAAATATTCACAAGACTGCATAACATTTGATATTTGAAAACTGAACAAAATAAAGCAATAAAGCAAGGGATTACGGAGTAAAATAAAGACTAGACAAAAGACTATGTATACATTATTTTGCTACCCTTTTTATGTCTTGCAATTCAGCAATACTGTATTAAAATAAACACCTTTTTCTCAGGAACATCGTGAATGTGTCCTCCTGGCGTGCGCTCTTCAATATCCGGGTCCTAATAACGCCAACGCAGGGTTAAGTTCTCCTGTAAAAGATGGATCGATGTCAGAAGTTGATAACGATACGGACACAGGCTTCAGTGGCTTGGTGCGTGGTGCCTTAGCAGCCAGGCGTACCACTCCAGCATGGTGCGAAACTTGCCGAAGGTTTAGGCTGACTGCTCAGCGTGCAATGCTGCAGAGGTAATTTTTGTAATGTAATATAAAATAATAATAAAATTTTCCAAATTGCGGTTTATATGCCACTCGAATTGTGAATAATTGGAAGTTGGCTATTTTTATACATTTTTTTTGTATTTTTAAATAAGGAGACATTTGTGTGGTTTTATATAAATATTTTTTTTTATATAGATTAAAATACAGGAATTTATTTGTAGTCGCCTGAGAGACGAACGAGCAGTATTATAGTTTTGAGATTGTATGCAATAAAGATATACAGTGGAACCTCTCATAACGAACATAATTCGTTCCAGACTCTTACTTGTTATGCGAAACAATTTTTCCCATACTCGTGATGAGAGGTGATACAAACTGATATAGTAGAGTGTATGATTCTAGGGTTAAGAAAAGGATACTTTAACCTTACTTACTGGAAACAAATATTTAAATTTCCTGAACAAAACAGATGTTCAAAATTCTAATAAAACATCACAAACACCCAATTCTGTTAGTACGTAAGACTGCTGATGAGAGTGGCACTCTTTATTGATGGCACCTTTTATTGATATGTTTTTTTTCATTTTTTCAGTCTTCCACCTGTTTTAGTAATAAATTGTGGAGGTTTGACTCCAAATGAGAAAGCATATTGGTCTGCGCATTCACCCAATAGAGATCCAGTAAGTATCCAGTAATAAATTTGGTATTATAGATCAGTAGCCCAAGCTTTGTACCCTGGAAATCCTGGAAATCAATCTGGCAATACTGCCTGTCCGTCAAACCGCCATGTTTTTACAAGCTTATATTTACCTTGCAATGTTTGTCAGTATGTTTGTTTAGGTCAAATCTTGCAATCAGAATTAGAACCACTTCCTCTTATCCTATGAAGTTGAAATTTTATATGTTGGTGCAGTTCCGATGACGATGCATTTTTATGGTAAGCATGACCTGATTCTGCACCCAGGATTGGCTCCCGATGAGGGTACCCCTCAACAGTCAACAGCACAGATACAATATTTTGTATACGCATTCAATTATGATTATAACTTTTATCATGACATGGCTGCTGCGCCCAGGGTTGGCTCCCGACGAGTGAACTGATGGCCCGTTTTAAGTTCTACTATGATACGGACCCAGGGATGGCTCTGGACAGAGCATTTTAAATAAAAGCTTGTTTTTAAAAATGTGTTTTTACTATTAACTTATTATTCTTCTTCCTCAGGTACATATAATAATTTATTTATTGAAACCTGAGGAGGACTTATAATTATCTGACTACTTGCATCGGGCGGATCATCGTTCACTTCGATCCTTTCAGAAACAGTCGCCGCTGACTACACCAACAAAAAATGCACTTCCCATTCATTCTAAGTGCCGCTAACAATCTTTTAACCCCTCAAGCGGCGGGTGTAAATCTTTGCAGTCACCTGTCATTTCTGAGAGTTGTAGGTCAAAAATATAGCACTTTAGAAAAACGATCATAAGAAAGAAACTACTTGATGGATCATGAAAAGAAGAATTGTAGAATGTTCGCATTGAAATTGAACGCAAAAAATGTTACATTTTTGACTCGCTTGCAAATTGTACTCCCAAAGAAATGTGGAAAGTGCTGAACCAACTTGGAATTGGTAAATGTAGAGGACCCGTAGATCCCAATGTAGATATAGACGTTCTTAATAACCACTTCTCAAAGTCACCGGTTTTTCTAGATAATATAGCAAAGTCCCGTGCTACCACCCATATTGCCAATTCTAATGTGCCAGTCAATCCGTGTAAATTTCACTTTGTTCCAGCTAGTGTTGAAACGGTTTTACTAACATTAAACCGGATAAAATCTAAGGCCGTGGGAACGGATGGTCTCAGTGTAGATATGCTCAAACCCACATAATATTTCCCATATAATTCCAGTCGTTACCCACATAATAAACTCCTCAATGGAATTTGGTTCGTACCCAGCTCCTTGGAAAAATGCCTACGTTATACCCCTTCCTAAAATATCAAATCCTTTTCGACCAAATGATTTCAGGCCAATATCTATTCTCCCTGCTCTCTCAAAAGTGTTGGAGCATATAGTGTTCTCTCAGCTATCAGATTACCTTTCTGAATTCAATATGTTTAATCCCTATCAGTCCGGTTTCCGTCCCGGCCATAGCACTACCTCTGCCCTTGTCAAAGTAACTGACGACGCACGTAAAGCTATGGACCAGAGACAACTTACTTTGCTTGTTCTCTTAGACTTAGCAGCGCCTTCAACTCTGTCGACTTCGACTTGCTTGTTGCACGGCTACAAACTCTCAACTGTTCGCAAACCGTTATTAATTGGTTCAGCTCCTATCTCAGAGCCAGACAACAGCGTATAAAAGTAGGCAATCGATCATCCGAATCGGTTAATCTAACAGTTGGAGTTCCACAAGGTGCGGTTCTGTCCCCGCTTCTTTTCTCAATTTTTATAAATCCTATCTCCAACCAAGTTCGTGGATATACTCATCTGTATGCAGATGATGTTCAAATATATAATCATTTCTCTCCCGAAAACATCAATGCCTCGATCGCCATCATGAACTCTGATCTTCAGGCCATTTGTGAATGGTGTGCGCTGATGGGTCTACTAATCAACCCTTTGAAATCCCAGGCTATACTTATTGGAGGTCGTAAATTGCTCTCCAGAGTAATTGTAACATCCCTTCCGCTTTTAAAACTGAACGATATTACCATACCATTGTCGCAAAAAGTGAAAGATCTTGGTCTAATTATTGATGAACATTTGTCCTGGCAACCACACGTGGACGAGGTAAGTCATAAAATATTTGCTAGTTTTCACCCTCTGCAAACACTCAGAAGATTTCTCCCTATGGACACAAAAAAATCTCTTGCACAGTCTCTCCTCTTACCTTTCCTTGACTATGCAGAGGTGGCTTATCTCGATTTATCAGAGGAACTGCTCAACAAACTTGAACGTTTGCAAAATGTATGCATACGATTCATCTTCGGTTTACGTAAGTATAATAACGTGTCCGACTATAGGGCACAGTTAAAGTGGCTGCCAGTACGCCAAAGAAGAAATGTTCATATTCTTGCTCTCCAATATCGTGTACTCTCCCAATTGACACCATCCTATCTCCACGAGCTTTTTGAACCACTAAGTTCCCACGGTCTCGTACTTCGGTCAGCCTCTGACAGTTTATTAAAAATTCCGAGTCATAATAGTGATTTCTATTCCTATTCTTTCTGTGTCCATGGTGCAAGACTCTGGAACGATCTCCCAGCAAATATACGAAACTCGCCTTCTTTACCATCGTTTAAGACTCACCTTAAGGATTACTACCTTTCTAAGACGTAACCAGTTCTTCCCTTTCTCTCCTCTTCCTCTCCCAATTTCCTCTCCTCGGGCATTATTAGTTTTAAATTCTTCCACTTGTCTTTATGTTATGTAATAATCTTTATTTTCACAATGCGCGCATGTACCACTATGTTTAGGTTAGTTGTAAGACATTGCCATGTGGCAATAAGCTCGCCTTTTTGTATACTCATTAAGTGCAAATAAAGAGATTATTATTATTATTATTATTATAAATTTGAAATGCAAAACATTAAAACCTCATTTTGTAAAACAATTAGATAATTATGAATAATTATTAGAAAGTTGGAGAACTGAAAAAAACTCACCTATTCAGCGATATCGACGTTTTATCTCAAAATACGAAACCCTATCTAGAAATTGTAAACACATTTATTTGTGTACATTATTATATTCTTTACCAAATCTATTAGTTCGTTTTATTTATTTTCATACCTATATCCGAAGAGAAGCTACATAATATCCGAAGAGAAGCACAGATCCGAGCAATGGCAGCACTCGACTAAGTGCCCCCAGAATACAAACAATTATATTAGGGATTATAGACTGCGAGAAGCACGACTGAATGATCACACAATACAGAATTTATCCGTCTTTCTCACACATATCTAACAAGGGTTGTTTGCACTGTGATTTTGGTGTAAATTCAGTTCGTTGAGAGCGCGGTTTGTCGCACCGCGCTCGTACCTGTTTTGGGACATTACTGAGCATTCACTACAATACATCGTACCCGATTCGGGACGTTACTGTCTTAAGGGGTAAAACTGACTGATTATGCCGTTTTTGTTTACAGGGCTCATCTGAAAATGGCAAAGAAAGATCGCCAACGACACCACCAAATGCCAGGCCCTGTCGGTACGGAAGTAACTGTGCCAGACCAGGGTGCCACTTTAAACATCCTGATAAGTACGTCAAGAAAGATTTGTTTCTTATTTTTTACCTGTAAATGAGGGAGTTTTGTATAAATGTATAAATGAGGCTATGCTACCAACTTGTTTATGCTACCTGTACATGTACAATTATTAATAATACCTACTGCTTACAGGAAGTTAAAAACCCTGACTAGCATTTCCAATAGATTAAATTCCTTTTTACACTGGTAATTATATTTAAACTGTGCTGGCGCAATCAGCCTTTGCAATGTTTTTTGTCATCATTCTTCAGGAAATTTTAAATAGAAATGTTGATTTGTAGGATATCTAGGCTTATATGGGCAGTCCAAAACTCAGTATATACAAAACAGACTTGAGTATCGTTTTTCCAATAAGAATTTATAATAGTTTTAATTAGATTTTCAGATATCTCTGGTTTTTCACGAAGTTTAGGTTTCTTTCTCCCAATAATGCTGTTTCTATCTCCCAATAAGCTCAAAATGAACATAGTGTTTTTATTTATGTATTTAAAAATATATGGAGAATATTGAATAATAAACAGTGGGGGGAGGGATGGGGCAAGGCTGTCAAACCCTCTGGCTATGTAATGAAGTCGAAAACTATCACGGTTGCTTGTTATTTATTATAAATAAGATAAAAACGTATTTACCACGTGAAGTTTGTAACACCTAACATTTCGGCGATGTTAAAATAATATAGTATAGACTTTACAGTAGACTGTAGTCTACCCTAGACAACGGCGGTTGCAACGACGTAAATTCGTTTTTATCTTATTTGGCTATGTGCCTGATTTATTTATTTTTCTGCAGGTTAAATAAATCGAGGGAGAGTAACCAAGCTAGTGCAGATTCATCACCTTCCTCAACAAAGTGCTCTGTAAATAGTAAGAAATGTTGGATACCGTACAAACTAAACATAAAGATGCTTGAAGATCGGGATGTATCAGTGGAAGCAATATGGGTTAGTGATGATTTTATTTTCGTCTTATCTAATAAAACCTTGGCCATTGATGCCAGAATGAAATAAGTAGTTAATGCAATATTTATCAGGTTCAAATTCGAAGTAGAACCCGCTTTTCCATATCTGCTCTCTTAATGGGATGGGCTCCAAAATGAGCTTCAACTAGAAGCCTATCTGATGACCTATCGCTAATTCACATGTTAAAAATACTCCAAAATTACAGTGTACAAATTTCCTTCTGCCTTACCATTTTGGTGTTTTTTTTTTTTATTTTTTACCACAAAGCGTATGTCTTTTCGTGGAACCCGCCTTGTTGCCTATTAGCACCATCTTCTAGGTGAGCATTTGTACCATCATGCAGTCAATCACTCAGGCGGTCACCCATCCCAGTATTGACCGCGCCCAATGATGTTTATAACTTCAGTCACAACGATGAGAACCGGTGTCAACGTGGCTACGGACGCTACAAACGCTACTTTGCGATAATAGCCAGACCTATTAACCCCTCGCGGCCCGCGGTTTGAATTTTAATGTGTGCCTTACGGCCCGTAAGAAATTCGCGAGTCTCAAAAAAAAGATGGCGTTTCAGAAAAAAAACGATTACTCCGAAACTGTCACACCGATCGTCTAAAAAAGACCTGTTTTATGTTCCTATTGAAATTTGCTATTAGATATTTGTAACGTCGTTATGTAAAGCAATAAAGATTATTCATAATTATTAGTCAAAGTTGTACTAACGATAAAAATTAGCCACTGGCGATAAAAAAAATGTAAGGCGATAAAAAAAAATTCGGTAAGCCCTCGGTATGAAATTTCTACTCGAATAAATAATAGTATCATTATAATATATAAAGAACTTACGATTATGACGATATAATCACTTTTAACACACAAACGAACGTTTTTTCTCTTTACATCTCGAACGTCTTGTTTACCGGCCGAGCGATCGCGGCACTATGGATCTTCAAAAATTTGTAGTGGCTAGTCAACGTGACGAAAAATACTTATCTGGCTACCAAACGGTAGAGAATTTTCTCCGCTCCTCGCACATACTACTGGCTAAGCGGTTGGTGCGAGACAGTAAGATTAAATAATCCATAATTAGCGGTCGGCCTCGCCTGGCCATTTCGGGCCGTCTGGGGTTCGACGGTAAATATCAATTCTGGACGTTTCGGGCCGTCTGGTACGCGAGGGGTTAATTCACAGCCTAATCTCATCGTTTATTTCACTTTTTCTCTCAAAGGAAGATAAGATCACTCCACCGCGACCGGAGACAAGCGAGAAACAGAAGAATGAATACGTTCATAATCAAGAATTAATGCCATCAGACACCGTTGAATACAATTTGTATGCGGTGGTTTGCAGTGTGGACGATTCACCAAAAAATATAATTTCATTCGTGAAGATGGATTCCAGCAGTAATTCGGATGGCAAGCCGCAGTGGTATTTATTCAACGATGTCAGGTAAGATTTTTAAAAGTGACAGTATCGTCGGTGTTGTGCAAGTAGTCAATAACAGACATTTTTGGCTAAAATTGATTTAGATGTCATTATGAGTTGTTTTTGGTGTATACTGGTCAGATCCGATCAGACCTCTCGCTGAATGACCGGAATGACCATTATTTTACCTCCGCTCATTGCGAAGAGGGCGCGAGTTCCTTTGATTTATATTTAGTGGACTGTTGCAATTACTCACGCCTTTGTTCCTTTTCGTTATCCTGACTCGGAACTCCAATCGATGCGACGCCTTGAAGACCGGACCGGTACTTCGCCGATTTCTCCTTGGAGATTAGGATAACGGAGCAGGTGAATGAGGAAACCTCGCACTGAATTTAATGTTTTTATTTAATTCAAGGTACACTTAGACATATCAATTTCGATACTAGAATAGACACATTTCCCACAGTATAGCCCAGAGTTAATATAAACGTCTTCTTTATACGAGCTAAACCGATTTTCGACCGGCGCCCTATTTGCGGCGCACTCCAAATATTACTGACCGACGAGATCAGCGCCAATTACTGCTGACCAACTAGTCTATGCCCCTCGTCCGGGATTGGTTACTCCCGGCCCCGGGCTAACAACAAAAAAATTATACCACGCCCCTTCGAAGACGCAAGGGCGTGTGACACTTAGGCTTAAATAAGTTGTCAGAAAATCTTAATATAACGGTATACAATTCAAAACATAATATGCTCGGTCATAACAGCTGTCTAAAATAACTATAAGAGATAATCTCAGCTACATCTAACGAGCGAGAAACGTTTTAATTTTAATTTTACAGGCAAGTTTTAATACATAGACTTATTCTAGCATTATTTTATTTATAAAACATGACATATGAAGAATCCGTCGCTTTTCTCAATTATTCGCGCGGGAGACACAATACCTTTATAGCGCTTCAATCGAATATTGGTTTTGAATACGGCCTTTTAAAGACCACCCCAGAACACCTAACCCTCCGTCGCCGCCAAGAATTTACGGCTCTTGCTTCACGACGGATTTTTTATGGTTCATGTTCCTTTTTCCCAGGCGGACGAGGCAGTTTACCAGCTGATGTATTGCTTCCTTAGTCTATTGTTATTTTACGCCATTGTTAGACCCTCGGATGTTGTATTTTAGTCATCTTCATCCCTTTCTGAGAATCCCGGCGTCAGACCTTGCCTCATTCGAGTATGTCATATATTAAACATCTCTTAATCTCTGGGTGGCCTCCACGCCGTTTGACGTATTCTTTATAAGACAAATTATCTGTTATTTATTTACAAATCTGCTCAATTTCTCCCTCCGGTAAGTGCTTGCATTTAGTATACTCACGCCCCTGATTTAAATAAATTTTAAGGGCTGCGAAAATTTATGCATAGCCCGACTGGCTTCCGAAAGGTTAAACTATTTTTAATTTTATTTTTAGTATCTATCTAATCGAGGAGTTTACGTAAATCATCCATATACTACATGCGCAAGTCTGTCATAGTGCCGTGCCATAGGTTGCGTGACTTTAGAATTAACCCGTTGAGTATGAGTCAACCAAATCTGGTCGCGAAACAATTATCCGTTGAGTACGAGTCGACCAAATCTGGTCGCGCGTTTTTTTCACTTCTTTGACTTTGATTGGTGTAGTAGTTTCGTAGTTATAGTACTTTAAGTCGAGCGCCGTCGATGTCGCCGAAAATCCTGCAGATGCATCCATGAAAATACCCATTTACTCCAAGGGTTAAATAAGTCAATAAATGCCTAAAATGCAATTTATCACTGCCAAAAAATCACTAAGTTAGTTAAAGAACCTGTCTTTCTATGTGATCAAATTTTGCAACAAAAGTCATCAACTCAACGTAAAACAATCAGTTCAAAAAAGTGTCATATTTAGCAATAAGCCTTTACATAAATAAAGCTCTTGAATGGAATGGATTGTCATGGCATATTTAATCAACAGGGCAGCTGTGGACCTATCATTTGTTTATTTTGTTTAAAAAACTGCTACTATTGCTATTGTTAAACTATTGCTTACACAATAGGGTACAACATGGTGGCCCTATTGCCGAGTGGTCTATTGCCAAGCATCTATTGCCAAGCATCTATTGACCTATTGCCAAGCATCTTACTACCATAGGTCAGGGTTATTGTGACTAAATGTTTATGTTGGAAAATTAATGTATAACAATTGTGTCTTTTGTAGTGGTCATAATAAATAAGTACAATTACATAATAAACATAATACAGAAAATAAAACAAAAATTAATAACATATCAACTCAATATCGAAGGAAGAACTGGGATATAAGGACAAGCTAGGAGATGGGTGAGGCGGGGGAAAGTTTTCTCAGGTGCAAAGGCACAGAGTTCCATATTCGGGCCACGTGCACTGCAAATGATTTATCACTTGCATAACCAATAGATATCAATAGTAATGCATGCATAACCAATAGATGGCAATAGTAAAATAAAATAAAAACCTGTTTTTAGCGGCCTCCCTGCCTTCCTGTGAAACGACCCGTTGGCCATGCGATCCCGTAGCATAAACTAAAAATATTCTTACATAGTCAATACTTTAATGAACCAGCGGAGGCATTATATCATCTTCTGAAACATGTAATTTATGACAAGGCAGATTTTGCATGTCCAATGACGATATGTTGTCTCTAATTTATTATTTTTATATGATCAAGTTAATGTATATTGGAGGATAAGAGGAGGCCTGTACCTCCCGTTATCCTCCCGGGGGAAGGAAGAATTACGCGCAAGCGTGGGGCGTTTCCTCGAAAAGGGTTCCACCGTTAATGGTTTGCGTCGCGTTGCAGCATAACGGCGGTGAACGCGTCGGAGGCGGCGTGCTACGTGCCGGCGTGGAAGCGGCCGTGCGTGCTGCTGTACGGGGGCGTCGGGGGGGCGCAGCCCGCGCCGCCCTCGCCCGCACCGCCCGCACCCTCAATGGGCGCCTCCCCGGCCGCCCCGCCCGCCCCGCGCGCGCTCTGGGCGCCCCCCCGCTCCGGCGCCCCCCGCTCCACGCGCCGCCGCCCCTCCTCCGTCACCTTCACGCCGCTCGCCGCCCACGAGACGCCCACCCAAGGTGAGTCGCTCTCCCCGCGGCCAGCGAGGGCGCTCGGGCCCGGCGTCCCGCACGCTCCGGCGCTCCCGCGCTCCGGTGCCCTGTGCTCCAGCGTCCCCGCCGTCCCGTGAAACGACTCATTGGCCACCCGATCCCGTGTGAAATTGACAATCAAAAGCTATGTCCACACTATGCCTTTTTTCGTTCAACAAGGGCATGCATCATAGCGCAGTCAACAGCGCTCGTGAGGCATGCCCTTGGCGCATGCCTTAAATCAGTTGAAAGCATAGCGCGCACTGCGACGCACGCTTTCCCGCGGTCCGTGGATTTCCTTGCAACATACCGTTCAACATCAAGATGGCGGACGATATTACTTTACAGTTTATTGCAGACTACAGAAATTTTCCACAACTTTGGGACCAAAATAACAAACTTTACACAAATAAAATAAAAAGAAATGATGGTCGCCCGATTAGCCTTACCAGCCTTATTTGCAAAGCTATGGAAAAAATTGTAGCCGAAAAAATAAGACTTTTTCTAGCCCGGGAAAATATAACAATCGAGGAGCAACATGGCTTCGTCCCGAGACGCTCAACTGTGACTAACCTCCTCACAATTGTGTTGAGCAATGGACTCGTAAGTGGGACGAACGGAACTCTACTGATGTAATTTACTTGGACTACGAGAAGGCATTCGACCGAGTCCCAATAAAACGGTTAATCCACAAACTGGAACATTTTGGGTTTAGAGGCAAATTACTGTCATGGATTGCAGATTTTCTATCGAACAGGAAATTCAAGGTGCGAGTCGGAGAGGAACTATCTGAAGCCCATTACGTTCTCGGTGGCGTGCCTCAGGGTTCGGTGATCGGCCCTGTTGTGTTCGGTATTTTCCTGACAGACCTCAAAGCGATTATGGAAACATCCTTTACGCTTTTTGCTGATGACACGAAATTCTTTGGAGATCCTGTCATAAGCCGTCAACTGATTCAAGACAACCTCGACCACATCGTGCAATGGACTAAGGATTGGCTTCTCACACTAAACGCAGAGAAATGCACCGTACTGCATATAGGTCCCAAGAATCCGCACCACAAATACACGATCGAGGGAACCCCTGTACACACAGTTACCACACAGAAAGATCTTGGAGTAATTGTGTCCCAGGACCTCAAATGGGAACCGCATATAGTAGAAGTTGTAAAAAGAGCTAACTCACTTCTTTACATGATTAGGAAAGCTTTCTCCTACATAAACTCTGATTTGTTCCTCAAACTCTACAAAACGTACGTCCGCCCTCTCCTCGAATACTCTTACCAGGTGTGGAACCCCTACTTCATAAAAGACATTGAACTGCTTGAGAAAGTGCAAAGGCGGGCAACCAAGATGGTTCCATCCCTAAGGAACAAGTCTTATGAAAACCGCTTGGATGCACTGGGTCTTACTACACTTGAGCAAAGAAGACAAAGAGGGGACCTCATCGAGACGTTTAAGATTCTGAATGGTCATTATGATGTAGCCAACCTTAATGCAATGTACACAATGAACACCAACGAGAAACTCCGTGGACATTCCTTAAAACTAAACCGAAACAGTTTTAGTTCCAACCCAAGAAAGTACTTTTTGACTAACCGAGTGGTGGACTCTTGGAACAAACTACCACAAGAAGTGATAAGTGCTATCTCAGTGAATGGTTTTAAAAATCTACTAGACAAACATTTAGTAAAAATGGCAATTAAAAAGTGTAAGGAATAAAATAAAATAAAGACAAACAGTACACTCAACACGTGAAGTACACGCATCAGCTGCAAAAGCTGCTAGTGTATATAAATAAATAATAATAATAATAATAATAATAAGTTTTGGCTACGAAATCATCAAGTAGAATCATCTCGTCGCACATGTTGTTATACTGAACGATAATAACGACTCCGGTCGGATGACTCACGGACATGATGCATTCAACAGTTGCTTGCCCTAAAGGAAAGTTGAATAGAATGATAAGGGAAAGTTGAAGATGAAAGGGGCACAGTGTGGACATAGCTTATGCGCATCACGATCTGCAATAAATTCGAACTAAATTACCGCTAACTTCAGGTAGAGGCCTTGCAAGTAACCTGGAATATGCAACCAGACTGTGTAACAAAAACCGCCTTTTTTTTTGTGCGATCGCGGAATTTATTCCCTTGAGCCGTAATTTCACGGAAGACGGAGAAGCCTGGCAAAATCTGGTAGTGAGAGGGTGAGGCTGGCCTGCAGAACTTACTTCCCATTGCCTTGCAGTAAGGTGTGGGACTCGCGGGTTCGTCGTTGGAGCTAGACGGTGGACTATCTTATTCCGCTAAGTCCTCACGTCCACACGGAGATAGAAAGACCTGATGTTGTAAAACTCCCTGGAGTTACGGGTCGCCCATGTTATTGACACCCTCAGATGCCCATCTTAACATTGTGGGTGATAAACACATGTGGAATAAGTTTTCTTTGATCAAAAAATCCTAATAACGGTTATGATGTGTTTTAATAACTTGGGCGCTGTTTTCTAATGTCGGCCATGATACTGGTGATTTTTAAAAAAATCCAAAAATGATGACATCTGCTTCCTTAATAAGCTGTGCATAACTTCTCTTTGACATCTAACGTAACAGCCAATACACAACACATATACCTTTGAATAGACATTTAAAAAATACTCAGTTTATACTTTTTTTTATTTTTTATTATTATTGTTTAGGAAACATAGCTGTTATCAATACATTCGGTACAAAATTATTAAATTTCAGGGAAAACGCTAATTACATGTTTCCACTTACACATTTTTTTCTGAAGAATAAACAAAAGTGGAAACTGGGAGGGGAGGAGTGATAATAAGTAAATAAAATTTTATGTGAATGTACGTTCCATAATATAGTCATACATTTATGTTATTAATATATATTCATGGAATACATATTATTATAAAGTTACAAAGGTTATAAAGTTATAACCCACCGTGTTTTGAAGAAACACAACACAATCACCAAAACAAAAGAAACAAAAATATTTTTTGGACGCCACCGCCTCTTTTATAGCAAAGACGGAAACTAACTGAAAAAAAAAATTACAGAAAGGAAAGTAAATAAATAAGACCCCTAAAAACCAATCTCAGAAGGGGCTACATTGGTTTTCATTGGATTTGGCCCACAGAAAATCCTTTTCCCCAGAAAACCCTAAAAGAAACTCGTGTATATGAAAAAAGTTTGCGTTTAATAAGCCCCGGAGGCACCACTCCTTACAGATCTCGTCGTGTCACGTGTGCGCCGAACACCAACGTGTTCCTGCCATAGATTGGGGTTTATTTCCTTCAAATGTAGGAAAAAATCCCAGTGAAATTGAAGGGGGAGGTTAAATCCTCACATTCCGTGACAATTTACGTCACCTTAGCAGCAATTATAAGCAAAAACAGAGGTGCCCCAGGCTGTGTGCAAGGAAACAAAAATCCGTTAACATCATATCCATCCGCGTCGGAAAATATCCCCAAATGAAAGAATATTGCTCACCAGAAAAAACACGAACACTTCACCTAAAAAAAGTAACGCCTCCCGGTAAAAACTACTGCATCACGGCAGATTACGATGGTTGTTTTGCCTCGCGTCGAATTTTCAACGACCGTGATCTCGCCATGTTGAATCGTAAAAGATCGAGTTTGATGCGCTGGGCGCCTTTTGTGACGTTCAGAAGGAACATTACCACCTTTAAAAAAAAAACAAAACTGCGGTCTCGACCAATCACGTGAGAGCTCGCTCGGCGCATCCCTATCTGTCAAAACCGATATTTACGAAAGTTCGCAAACATGGTTTATTTAATTGTCAAAATATGGGAGGAATGCCCGAAAACAGCATAAAACCACCAGGAAACATAAAAAAAACACCGGGAAACCATAAAAACAGGTTCGGCGAACACACCTGCACACCGGTGCGAAAACAAAACAACAAAAAATGCAGTTTTTGTTACATATTATATATTGTGATAATATTTATCAGAAATTCGGTTTAACTGCTTTATATTCGTAAAGTTATTTTTTAAATGCTGGAAATAGAAACTAAGCTTAAGAAAATATAACTATAAAATAAACTAATAATACCGTTTTTCTTGGTCAGGTATGTTAGTTGGAATGGATGCAGAGTTCGTGACGCTGAACCCCGAAGAAGTGGAGCTCCGGAGCAACGGACAGTTGTCCACGATCAGACCGTCACACATGTCGGTGGCGAGGATAACCTGCGTTAGGGGGTGAGCCATAAGCGCTTTTCCTAAATCTTCTTTGATTTTTTTTGAGATTATTAAGAATATTTTATGTCTGATCAGTCAAGGGCCTCTCGAAGGAACGCCTTTCATAGACGATTACATATCGACTCAAGAACAGGTAACGCATTTGTCGCTATTTACGAGGGTCGCTGCTTAAGTTTTGAGATAGATAAGTAAAAACAATTATTTATCATCGAAAATGGCTTTATTGTTTTTTTAAATACTCTCCATAAAAATCAATTCACTTTTGCATGCGTTTGAACCAATTTTCGAAGCACTTTTTCCACTCCGAATGAGATAACTTCAAAACATGCATTTTGAAAACCTCAACAGATTCTTCAGGCTTCAAAAAACTTTGACCTCGCAATGTATTTTTGACGTGCGGGAATATCAAGAAGTCATTGGGTGAAGGTCGTCATTCATTGGCCAAAATGAATTTTTGAAGTCACTGTAACAACACAAATAGCACTTGTATGAAAAAATTCTGAGCACGTACACCAATAAAAACGTCAAACTTTACGATGCTGATGTCAGATTTAACCCTGTAGAGACTTATAAGTACTAGACCGCGCGACCAGCCTCAGAATGCGTTAGCCGAATAGAAAAAGACAGTGGCATATGGTACTCCCTCTATCCATGTTTAGTCGCGCATGCACAGGACACACGTAAATATATCACTATGGCAACTATAGCAATGATTTGACGCCATAAGTCTGCTATGATAAACGCGCATGCACAACTAGACAAGGATAGAGGGAGTCTCATATGCAGCTATCTCTTTCTATTCCGCGAACTCATTCACTTACAGACCGCCTTCGCACACCCATGCTCTATTCTATACCACTATGGATTTGACATATCTACAATGGTGTTGCCATATCTCAAAACTTCAGTAGCAACCTTTGTATATTATAGAATTTGAAATGGTTTGAATAATTTTTATATGAGTTTTGACATTGCAGGTCGTTGATTACATGACGAAATTCTCGGGGATTAAACCAGGCGATTTGGATGCGAATTTCAGTTCAAAACATTTAACGACGTTGAAGAGTACATACCAGAAACTGCGGTATTTGGTCGACAGCGGGGTTATATTTGTGGGACACGGCCTAAAGAATGATTTTAGGTAAGTCAATAATAAAAATATTACTATGCGGATACAGACAACTAGCAAAACCTAGCCGTATGTCGGTCGCGAGAATATGGGGAGCTAATGGGCCCTGTTGCAGTTTGGCCACTAAGACCCAGTTGTATAGGGTCGGTCAAGCGCACGGGTCCACCCATCCGGCGGCCTCCACGCAGAAGTGAGAGGGTAAGACGCTGGCCTTGTGGGGCCAGGCTCCCTTAGGAGTCAACCTATGGGTGCTTCTGGATGTTTTGTGCACCGTGCGGCGTCAGCCAATCAATTGCGCATTCCGACTAACAGCCGGGGGAAACAGCAATGTTTCCTATAGAGCAGGGGTAGTTGCTCTTGAAACGACCATTCATCCTCCCGATCCCGGTTGAATAAGCCGGGCAAAGGATGCCGTAGTCCGCGATAGATTCGGTAGACACCGTATCACCGCTTCATAATGAAGAGGACCGCGCAAGCGACCTCAATCCTGTAACCAGTCAGAAGGCAGGAGGTATCCTGAGGTTAATTCCAGGCGGAGATATCCTACCAAATTGGTAGACGGTGGGCGAGGCTGCCCGCTGGTTACCTTTCCCGGTGCTTTGCCGTAAGGCATTGCCCTCTGTCGGGCAGGTGGCGTAACTAGACGGGATTGTTTTTTGTCCCAAGTCTCCTGCGCTCACCTCACGGGAGACAGAACGATCCAATATCGTTAAAACTTCCTGAGGTGACGGGTTCGCCCGTTGTTGTTGATGATTCTAGTTGTCGCGAGAATGTTTCCAAGATTCAAGATGGTATTCACGATTGGTCCTATATGTTTGTTAGAAATGTAGACAACGCAGAAAGGACCCCCCATTTAGAGCATTTTTGTGATACAGTTGGATCTATTGTTGCTCTGCGTGGAACTAGCCCGATACTTATTTGTGATTTTTTTGGTGTTATGATTTTTAATCATGTTTTTCACAATAAAGTTACAAAAGGATCACAACGACACTGATAATCAGGCATTTAATGATACAGTGGTAGCTGTGATTCCTTTGTATCACAATTAAATCATGTGGCTTTATCCCTGCCTGAGTCCCTGTCTGAGAAATAAATAAATAAACGATATCAACATTGTCATTCATTATGCTATTTATGTCCATTCCCTGATAAGAGTATATTGTCATAAATAGTTCAGTGCCACTTGAAAGTTTGTTGATATTACTAGTATATTACTAGTGTTTTTTAACGTTGCACTCGATTTTTCAGTATTTACCCAAAAAAAAAATATATATATATTTATACAATTTAGAGTTGCGGTTGCTGCTACTTACCGTTTTGCATCATCAAAAATGGTTGCGATAGATATTATAATAGGTGTCAGAAATTTTTATTCAGGTGAGTTTTTAATTAGTGATATCCTTGAATTGGGTAAATCAGTACAAGCAAATACTCAACTTTTGTTTTTTTTTTTTTTTTAAATACTTTTCTTTGAAATAAAATTTGTTTGTTTTTTTTTTTGTTAAATTTGAAATACCTGACTGATAAATAAAAGTTTGACAAGCAACTGAGCGCACTGAGCCATCTAGCAATAGGTAAAATATAGCGAATAAGCAATATTTGCAATATTTTACCTACCGCTAGATGGCGCAACGCGCTTAACTTATTTTTTATACAATTTTTCATAATGTAAAAATTTTTAACCCGTTGAGTATGAGTCAACCAAATCTGGTCGCGAAACAATTATCCGTTGAGTACGAGTCGATCAAATCTGGTCGCGCGTTTTTTTCACTTCTTTGACGTTCTCATATTTATTCACAATTATCTAATTGTTTTACAAAATGATATTTCAATATTCTATATTCGAAATTTCAATGCAATCATTGTGCAGTTGTTCTTTTTATGATTGGTGTAGTAGTTTCGTAGTTATAGTTCTTTAAGTCGATGTCACCGAAAATCCTGCAAAAGAGACAGATGCATCCATGAAAATACCCATTTACTCCAAGGGTTAAACTTTCAAATAAAAGAAAAAAAAAATATTTTTTTAAATATCAAAAGTTGGTTGTTTGCTCGTAGTGATTCACCCACTTCAAGGATGTCACTAATTAAAAACTCACCCTTATCCTGTATAGGAGAGAAAAATCTTTGAAAACAATTTTGTCAGCGAATGAATCATCTTTTTAACTTTAAAGAAGGGGCAATGTTATTGAGCCTTGCACAATGCGTTTTAACCCCTAGAACCCCAATTGGCCGATATCGGCCACAACAGGATTCAGCGTGACGGCCCCGTTTTAATTTTATTTTAATTTAATTTGTTTTATTTTATTATGTTTTATTATGTTAATATGTTTTATGTTAATTATGGGTACAGTGGCTTGGCAGTAATTAATGTTTTGGTAAGACAGTGTCATATTTCAATTTTTTTACAAATTTTTACTAAAATTTTTTGGGACATCAACTAGTAAATCGGCTGAGGGGCCAAGGCCTGAAGGGATAAAGATATTTTTTTTTTGCACAAGTGTTAGTGAAGCATATTTGATGAATTACAGCTGCAAAGACATTTACTATGATTAGCGATTACTATATCACGGATCAGCTGCAAAATTGCCCTTTATAACATCAGCTGCAGCCTAAATGCCTGCATATAATAAAAATCATAATAATAGATGTTTTGTTTTCAGGGTAATAAATTTGGTTGTGCCGCCAGAACAAATTATCGACACAGTGCAATTATTTCATCTTCCTCATCATAGGATGGTGTCGCTTAAATTCCTAGCGTGGCATTTCCTCGGTAAGTCGATTGAATTTAATGAGAAAAAATTATTACTGCACTCATTTTACATCGAGCCGTGACCCCATCGATATTTCTGATAGAAGAATCTGAAGTATAATGACATCGACGAAATCGCCTGCCTGAGTGACATTATATTGAGCAAATTCTGATTTCATTCGCTTTTGCTTAATGTCTGTTCTGTTTTCTACACTTCTATATCAAATGTAGTGTTTGTTGAGTGAAGAATTATTAGACTAGGACTTGGTGTTACAGTATTTTTTTTTCAGTTAATAATTTTGAATGACCGTGACAGTTTTCCATTTTTTTTATTCATATCAGTATTGTAGTGTATTGGTAGTTGGGTTAAAGGCAGTATTCGAATGTACATGTAGGGTAGTAAATGTATATGTGGAGATTGTACAGGCAGTAGATCGACAAATGCAAACACTCAAGTAGAATAGCACCATTTCGAGTAGAGGTTCAAATCAATAAAAAAATTACGTAATGGAAATTACCTCTGGAGTGGGATACTCATTGTTGAGTGAGAATGCAGCAAATGAGGTCTGGAATAATGTAATAAGTATAATTCATTATTTATTTCGTATATGTCATCCTGATACGAAAACTATCAAATAAAAAGTAGGGAAAGAACTGATTATGATGAAGATACAATTAATCGACGATTATTGTTGCTTTCCTGATTAATAAGAATCACTGATTGTTGCCCCCGATTAATTATTCAACGATTATCGATTATTTAAGAAACAGAAGAAACATGCTAAGAAAACTCTTTCCCAAATGTATCGCTCTATAACTATTGGCTATATAATAAGTATGATCATTTATTTACTTCGATTTTTAAAGCCTTTTCTTTGTCATGGCGGTAAGTGTACCGTCCGTGGCCTTAGATCAAGGACGGTACACTTACCGCCATGACAAAGTTCTCGCTGTTGTTCGCGAGGTAATTAGTCTCTCAGTGGCTCGTGCCAACAAGGGTTTGACAGTATCCTCCAAACCCCCAATACAGTTTGTGCGGGATGGCTCTAAAGGCAAAAAACATTAAACTACAAAACCTTTCTCAATAATCGAGAAAGCTACAGATTGGATTCTGGAGGTTGATTCGGTCTCTAAGCAGTATAAATTCCCTGAAAGTCTCGGATGCACAGCCCTCCGTCCAGATATAACTCTTTACTCTCTATCTCGGAAGGTGGCTCTTATTGTAGAATTAACTGTTTCATGGGAATCAAATATCCCAAAAGACCACGAGTACAAATTAAATAAATACCATGATCTTGCAAATGCCGTAACCCGGAACGGCTTCACTGTTCACCTTCACGCGGTGGAAGTTGGCGCTCGTGGCCTGCCAGCTAAATCTCTATTTCACCTCATTAAAGATCTTGGCCTTTCCAGAAAAATAATCAACTCTTTCTTAGAAAAATTATCTAAAACTGCGATTTGCGCATCTCAAATTCTATGGCTTCGAAGGGGGAGTGAATGGGTGGCAAGGTGGCAAGGTGGACGCTCACATGTGGCAAGACAGATGTCCTAAACCTACCACAGCCGGTTCGTAAGTCCGGAATCCACTGCTCACCCCCCAGAAGTGTAAAAAATAGTATTATGATGGGCCCGACTCCGGTCGGTGAATTCCATGGCAGCTCCGTTTGTATTTATTTATTATTTTCTATTTACCTGATTTTTTATCGGCTATATTAATTGCGATTTTTAGGTATGGTTTTTAAAAAAAACATTTTCTACCCAACATTTTAAAATTGAATTATTAAACCACTAAACATATTTAGACATTACTTACTACACCGTTAGAGGCATTATTCTCAGGATTTTAATACACTTTTAATACAGTCTCCACACTTTCCGTAATGAGAATCTGTCCTGTTTTTGACATTTGTGGGGTGTTTGTTGAGGGCAATATGTCCTGTCATTAATCCTGGCACTGTTCTTATTTGGGTTTTGTCCAGTTTGAATAATGCTTCAGATATATGTGCAAAGGGCAGGTTATTTCCTTGTATATTGTTGTGTCCTGATACCCCATCAAGGGATACCATGATTGTGGTAGACATTTCAACAAGGATTCTGAGGGTATCCCAGACTAGTTTAAATTTTAGTCTCTTTACAATTAGCGCTTTCAAAGCCTTTGACTGCCTGTACATATGTATATAGACGCTTGCATTTCTTCGACTGTTAAGTTGAATGAATTCAAAAGTCGAACTCGAGTCGACTTATTCGTTTGAGTCGCCCATGACTGGTTTATATAGTGATTTTTTGTTATAGGTCTCAGAATTCAAACGGAAACGCACGACTCAGCAGAAGACGCCTGCACGGCTCTTCGTCTCCGAAAAGTATGGGCTGAACTAGGAGGTTCCGGAGAGCTTCGACACGCTCTCACCGCCCTCTACCATACTGGTGAAACATCAGCATGGACAGTACCACCTCCTTAACACATATATATTTTTGTTTTACTTCTAGTCCGAGAGCTCGCTGCAGGTAGCCTTGTCTCATTGTATATATGGCTAAGGACAGTGTTTTCACATGGAAATACTCACACCGAATAAGGATTTAATTATGTGAAAAGTAGGAGTTTTCTGCCTCACTTGGAGTTACTTAAAAGGTTCAATGCCGTAAACTCCGCGCGGAGTCAGACGGGTTTTCGATAAGATGCTGGCAACTCCGCGCAGAGATGGTTAATAGATAATGAGGATCTGTGCGCAAAACTTTTTTTAGGTGGCACCAGCGGTGACTGTTCCCGATAGGTGTGAATTGAACGATGCACCGCCTAAGCTAGCATCGCATCACTTCACACCTTTCGAGAACAGTCACCGGTGCTCCCTTTAGCAGAAGAAAATGCAAGTGAACATCCCCATATGGAGTTCTATAATTATATCAGGAATTTTATAATTATATTTATATACAGTCCCTTGCTATATTATTAGGCCCACCATATATTTCAGTACAAACTTACACTTTTCAAAAGCCTATAACATACATTTAGGTTAAACATTTCTGGACACATCTGCTTTTGAATACACAATTTTTATAGGTTAGATTTAGAGATTGTTTTAATATTGTTAAAAATTTCTTTGCTGATGTCTACATTTTGAATACATTTGGGACTTTCAGCATTTTTTTTTCGATCAATAGAGTAAATTTGTGGATCAAAAATTGTTATTACTGAGGAGCAGATTCACTCGTTAAATCATATCGACGCTTGAAAGGCAATCTTGACTAAGTGACATTGAGTAAAATTTACAGGAAAGTGACAAAAGATAAAATATTAAAAAAAAAGTATATTAAATATAAAATCACCTAATTGTTGGATATCATTTCAATCAATCAATCAATTAGGTGAATTTAAAATAACATTTTAATATTTTAACTTTAAATAAATTTCCTGTAAAGTTTACTCAATGTCGCCTAGTCAGGATTGCTTTTCTAGCGTCGATATGAACACATACTGATTCATATCCTTATAAAAAAATCTATTAGCCATAAACAAAATGATGTAAGGGTCCTTAAGCGAGAATTTCGACTGTTCCACAAACAATGTTAATGTGCCAATTTGTTCCATTCATGCTTTGATCAAACTTTCTATAAAATAGGTATATTGATAAAACTGCCTTTTAGAAAATATGTAGTTTATTTCAAACGGCGGCTCGTATGATTTGTTATAAAATCATAGAATTTCTTTTGTAAGTGAAGTTTTTTTGTTATTGTTTTATAATCTGAATCATTGGAGTATCAGGGTATACGTTCTATTTAATCAGATGGTTGATATTTGCACGATACAGAATTCTATATCTTATATGCAAGAGATATGGAATTCATACCCCTTACGCTTCAATTTGGATTTTGATTCTAATGGTTGTGGTGTTAGATTGTTAATTAGTTGATAAGCAAATCATTATACACTGAATTGTACATATACAGGATGACTTTATGAATACTACCGTAATAAAAGTACTTAATGTTCTGCAAAATAATTGTTATTTTGAAAAAAAAATGCATAATTTTTTTAATAAACAATTTACAGAGAATTTAAAAATCACAAATTTCAAGAAAAAAGGGTAAAATGAATTTGTTGTGTCATATCTGAATTATTGCACGTTTTCCTTGCTACTTCATGCCAGTTCATTGAACTAAAACACATATTTGTATGTACATTTCATTCCAAAAAATATATTTATTCATTATACACAGCCATTCTCCTTATTTTTTTCTAAATCTTCCATCCCTTTTTTTTAATAAAAATCACTGAACTTTTAATTAAAGTATTAGACACCTCTTTTTACATCTTTCACTATAGCAGTTTGAAATCATCTAGATCAGGGATTTTCAACCAGTGGGTTGCGGCCCCCTGAGGGGGTTGCAGGCTATCTAAAAATCTAAAATATTAAAAAATATTTATTTACACATTTATAGCTTCGAAAGAGAAACATATTTGTAATGTTTTTGCCAATGCATTTACAAAACTTTATATCGATTGAAGATGGAAACAGTCAGATACTGCTTCTAATGTGAAAAACATTTAAGTTAATGTGGTTTTTGCCATTGTTTTTACCAAAATTATTGCTAAATATACTTTATTTATTGGACGATTACAGTTACAGATGTAGAAGAGACGAAAGTTGGTCGAGGGAACTAAGTTGCGGTTTCAGGGGGGGTCGCATAACTTTTTTTTTTATATATCACTAGCTGTACCCTGCGCGCTTTGCTACGCCAAATCGGTCGCATTCAAAATTCAAATTCGCCGCTTTAAAATTCATTCGAATATAAAAAAACGAAGAACTCACTCCTGTCTTCACGGTCGCATTCGAAATTCAAATTTGCCGCTTTAAAAAAAGATGAATTTTGGTTTTATTGAGGACACTAAAAAAATTCCTTTGGTCCGATCGGCACCAAACTTCACAGGAACCATCTCCAAACTAATCTAAAGTTACCTTTAAAATTTCATCAAAATCGGTCGAACGGTTTAGTAGTCCATAGCGGACATACAGACAAACATTAATTTTTATATATATAGTTAAAGGGTCGCAAGCTAAAAAAAGTTGAAAAACACTGATCTAGATGATTTATTTGGAAGGCTCTGGAATAAATAATAACCCGAAGGGGCAATATCTGATGAGTATGGTGGATGATCCATGATTTGCCAAACAAACTCCCGTAATTTGTCTGTCATCTTCTCCATATTTGGTCTTGCTTTATCTTGCCAGATGGTGATTCACATGAATCCCTGAAGTATTCACATAAATCACCAGACGGTGATTCGCATAAATCCCTGTAATATTTTTTTCATGCCTGCTAAGGAAAAGACAGACAGAAAGTTGTAATCTTTAACCAGTCGGACCAACAATGCCTACAGGCATTTTGCGTCGTTTGACAGATCCGCGCGTAGCCCTTTTGGCTGGCCCCCATATTTATCTACAAATATATAATATCCATGACTACAAGATTAATTATAAGTAACAACAAGAGGGATTTCATGCAAAAACGATATTGTTAGTATTTATCGTCAAGATTTTATAACAAATCTTGCTCTCGATTGCTGGCTTCCGATAGGTTAATTAATAATGGATATTCCTCATCATCTTAAGTGCACCCTTTGGCTGTGTTTCTAAAGCATACTAGCCGTTTTACCAAATTGCCATGACACAACTGATTTTTCATAAAATATTTAAATTTAGTGCTACATATTTTATTTTGTTAAGTTAACGTTATATCCGCGTTGCGAATTTATATTTTTTATATCTGAATCGGCATCTGCGGATCTGGGAAATTAAATATCCGGCACATGCCTGCTCAAAAGATGATTTTTTTGCAGATACGTTAAGTACACATAATAAGAAAGAATAGTGACATTAGAGGTTGGTTGTTTTTTGTTTTCCAACTTTAGTCTCTAAATAGAACTATATATTTTTGTGTGAAGAACCAAAGTTGTGGAACAAAAATTATTTGCTTTCGGATATGAATAATTTCTCCTGAAATAGTGCCAGTATTCACAGAAATAAATTCATCTTGTACTAGATCAGTTGACTAGAAAGGATTTACTCGATTGGTGTGAACGGAGAACCAAATTCTTTTTCATATTTAATGCAGTAGAGTTGAGATACAGTATACCTTAATTAATTTGGCATGATTACAATATGTCCGAAGTAGTATGATCATTATTTATAATTTTGGCCTCCTTTCTCAATATTTACTGGAATGTCCTGCATGTAGCAACTGATCTCTAAAAGTGTTGTCCCAGCTCTCATTATACAGTGGGAAGATAAATAGGGTAGTAAATCCCATTTGCCTGCAATTTTCACCAACCCCAATGTGCATGTTGGCACATTCTTCAGTTTTACTAGCTTCCCCAAGATATATAAAAGTAATATGTTATAAAGGGCTAAAATTACGTCATAAGAACATTTCTATTCTAGGAGCGGCTATTATACGATTTAGTAATGATAATGGTGTTTGTATCTGTCTACAGTTTTAATTCCTGTCTTTTAGGATCTTTTCCAAATTTGCCTCGGGCCTCTAGGTTTTTGTTGTTCATCCTTCGAATTCTTGCATCTTTATCGTGAAAATGCTTCATGGATACTAAAATTCCCAGAATTGTATTTTATAACTTAACCCGTTTATGGGCCATTCTTCATTATTTTTTTCTTATAATTGCCACTGCCTGGTCAATGAGCGGGCAGAACATGTAGGTCGTATTGTCTATATTATAAGCGTTGTTCATAAAAGCGAAAATATTTTTTAATCAATTTCCCAGAACACAATTTATTTTTGCTATATTTTTTCCTTTTGGAAATTGAACAAATTATTTTTTAATATGTTCACGAGGTTTATATTTTTTTATTGACAATGGCAACAATTTGGTACATTAATATTAAGTATAAGTTTAAATGGTGGTTTTTTTATTATATTTTTTGTTGGAAGAAATAATGCAGTTCTCAGGCCTTTTTTGAGAACACCAAACTGTATATATTTTTAAATCGGAGAGGCGCGAATGATCAAAGTTTATTAAATTGCGTCTGTAATATAAAAGAAACTGTGTTTTTTTTAATCCTCCGTTTTATTCATCACTTCACATTGAGAGTTACGAGAAACACCGATATTAAAATGACTATGAAAATAAATTACGTAATGGCAAATTCGTAATGTTTATACAAGCGTACAATACTGGAATCATAATACTATTCGTTCTACAGAATAATAGCGTTTAACGCCGATTAAAGTCAAACAACACTCAGTATATATGCACCTGCAATAAAGTCCTTAATTTGCATAGCACTCGATAAATCCTTAAATCTACAAATACTTAATTAACGATAATAAATCGCATATAGTCATACGAAGAAAAATCAGTCGTTGAAGGGACAGAATATAATTTCATTGTATCAAAAGTTAAATAAAAGATTCGAAATGTATAGAAAAATACAAATTTTGATAGAGAGCGTTCAGTCCGTCCGAATTGTTTTAGAAAAAAGTTGTGAAGGTATAAATGTAGTGTTGACTAGAAATGTTAGTTAACGATGGAATGCTGTGGTAGTTTTTGACAAGTTCTTGACTCGTTTGTCTTAGTGCCTCCTTATAATGCGGACTCTGCGGTGGCCAGTGTCCGGGGATGAGTCGTCCTCGCTGTCGAACGACACGCGCCGGGAGTCGCTTCCTGAAGTGTTGTCCAAGGAACGTGGAGCGACCGGGAACGATGACCGGCGGAGGAGAACAGGGCGAGCGCCTACGGATTAAAGAAAAAAAATTAAAGCACCTACTGTCTTTCTGTCTTTCTACGCCAACTCCAAAATAACCAAAAATTCGATTCTGTGCGATTCAAAGATCCGGCAATATCGAAGCACGTAATAAGTAGCCGTAGTTACTCAAATGATTTACAAGCCCGCGTAGCCTTCCACAAAAAGTTCCTTATTGGAATCAGCCAGAATGGCATTGGTCTGGGGTATGACAGTAAAACCATGAGCGATGTGGACTTGAAAAAGTCTCCTTGCGGGGAGATTACGACAACAACAGTATGGCTCATGCTATTGGTCTTCAATGCCAGAATGATTGGACAACAATTGGGGACTTATGTATGCCGCCCCAATGCACTGGAAGGTAATGCTCTATGACTGGACGCCAGAGATGCTGAACTTTTAATTGAATGCCTTTCAGCATACACTTCCAGACCCCAGTAGCCTCGCTCGCAGCTATGCTGAGGATAGTTCATGTCCCCTTTGTAGCAATACCCCTTTCACAGCTAGACATAAATATTCTAGCTGGCTGCAAGGTGGCTTTAGATCAAGGACGGTACACTTACCGCCACGACAAAATCCTCGCTGTTATTCGCGAGGTAATTAGCCTCTCAGTGGCTCGTGCCAACAAGGGTTTCACATTACCCTCCAAACCCCCAATACAGTTTGTGTGGGATAGCTCTAAAGGCAAAAAACATTTAACTACAAAACCTTTCTCAATAATCGAGAAAGCTTCAGATTGGATTCTGGAGGTCGATTCGGTCTCAGCAGTATAAATTCCCTGAAAGTCTCGGATGCACAGCTCTCCGTCCAGATATAAATATTTACTCTCTATCTCGGAAGGTGGCCCTTATCGTAGAATTTACTGTTCCATAGAAATCAAAAATCCCAAACGGCCACGAGTACAAATTAAATAAATACAATGATCTCGCAAATGCCATCACCCGGAACGGCTTCACTGTTCAGCTTCACGCGGTGGAAGTTGGCACTCGTGGCCTGCTAGCTAAATCTCTGTTTCACCTCTTTAAAGATCTTGGTCTTTCCAGACAAAAAAATCAACTCTTTCCTAGAAAAAATATCTAAAACTGCGATTTGTGCATCTCAAATCCTATGGCTTCGAAGGGGGAGTGAATGGGTGGTAAGGTGAACGCTCATATGTGTCAAGACAGCTGTCCTAAACCTACCACAGCCGGTCGTTAGTCCGGAAGCCACTGCTCACTCCCCAGAAGTTCAAAAAATACTATTATGACGGGCCCGACTCCGGTCGGTGAATTCCATGGCAGCTCCGTTTGTATTTTATTTATAAAAAGCTAGGGAATAAAATCTATATAGGGGACTAAAATGTTTTATTACAGTTACGTTTCTGTTTCTAATTGTATTGTCAAAGGTTAAAATAAATATGTTATTTTATTTTAAGGGTTTATTAGTAAAAAAAAAGCTGTAATAGGAGAATGCACGAGGAGAACAATGGCGGATGAAGCCAAAAATGTATGTAAGGACAGGGCCAAGTCAGGAAAACATTTTGAGCCCATTTTAAAATATTGTAAAGTTAAGCAAATGTTTATTACATTATTTGTGATTGTTTATTAAATAACAATATAAATAAATAAAAAAACAATATACGCATGTATTGCGAGTTAGAAATCCCTTGTTTTATTTATTATTATTGCAAACTCGATTAATAATAAATAAATACAAACAGAGCTGCTATGGAATTCACCGACCGGAGTCAAGCCCATCATAATACTATTTTTTTTTTTACACTTCTGGGGGGTGAGCAGTGGATTCCGGACTTACGAACCGGCTGTGGTAGGTTTAGGACAGCTGTCAAGGTATTTCAACGAGGTTATAACAAAGGTATTTCAACGCTGCAATAACAAAGGTATTTCAACGAGTTTCCGGTACTTTGCACAACATAATTGTGACTTAGGTAAAAATGGTCACTTGGGTGTTACATACCGTTTGGAGGGGATGGGGGAGGGTACAGAAAAACGTTGCGGCGCGTTACATGGGGGGGGGGGAGAGGGTCAAAAATTGCGTTATGTAATACTTGCATGCCCCTAAATGTATACCTACAGCATATTTATATATTTTATAGTAACATATGTATGCATGCCCTGGTTTATTTGATGTGCAACCAGTATTTTTGGTAAATAAAATTATTTAATTGATGGGTTACAAGTTTTTTTATGTGCAATTAAAAATAAATCAATTAAAAACAAACAATAAAGCCCTCATAAAATGTTGATGTTTTTACCTATTTTTATGTGTTAATTCATACGATTATTTGATCATAATAGAAGCCAAAGAAATGTTTTAATTAATAATTAAAAATAAATTTTCATTTTGACAAAAAATAAAGAGTGACAACCCTAGTGCTCCAATGGAGAGTACCTAGGTATTTATTTTAACAAATGGGCCTATTTTCTATACTGCTTTAATATATTAACTGTTTGAAAACTCCAGTCGCCAATTGTGAATATAACGTCAAATTTGACAGCTGCGAATGATAAAAACGCAGCGGCCATTTTGATTAAGACGTCAAGTTTGATAGTTGTAGCTGTAAAATGACAGCTGTAGCGATGGCTGCTACATGTAGGTAAGGATTCTGAATAAAACGTCTATCGCTGTAACTGGCAGGGAGAGCATCGTAAATTTCATAGTGTAACAAACTTGATAATAAGGTAGGTGAAGACTCCAGGCAGCCATTGTCAATAGAACGTCAATACAAATGATATAAACGCAACGGCTATTTAAGACGTCAAATTTGATAGCTGTAGCTATACAATAACAGCTGTAGTGATGGCTACAGGTAGGTAAGGACTCTTTGAATAAAACGTATATTATGAAAATAAGCAACTCTACTGACCTAAAAGTTTGAGAGGAGTTCTGGTAGTGCCGACTAGACCAGGAGAGTCGTTTCCAGAAATATTCGGTGCGGCTCCGTAGACGGAATCTCTCCGGGAACTCCCCGAGCCCAGATACGAATTGGCCGAGTCCATTCTGCAGACGGCTGGGGGTTTTCGCGCGAACGATGGTCTACCGGTCAAGTGAGCTATTGCCAGCTCGCGCCTGGCGTGTTTCAAAGTCGCGAATTCGATCAGCGATAGCTTCCTCTGCGCTTCGTCGCTAGAGTCGCGTTTGGACACCCAGGCGTCTTGCCCCGATCTCAAAACGGACGCCATAAGCAGGAGAAAAGCCGCTGCTACCACTATAGGGCTCACTATTCTCTCCTTTGTCTTTTCCTCTGGTTTCTTGCGCTGCGCCTCCTTTTTGACATCGGAACCGAAGCGCGTGAAGACGTGCACGGGTAGGCAGACATCCTCGAACTCAAGGTCTATATCGATGGGGCGAGTCGCTGTTTCCGCTTTACTGGCCGGGCCCAATACAGCTTCGCCGACGCGCGTAAAATGCCGTATCGTCCATATGGTTACCATGCAGAACAGCATATTGCAGCAGAGACTCTCGAGCGACACCATTATCACAGTCAAAACGGCACTCCCAACGTGTACTATTCATGGATCTTCGATGTGTGTATTTACATTTTCAACCGGGCTGTTTTCGGCCGCCATAATACCTGAGTCAGCGTCACTTATGACTGTTCGCTGTTATGGCCACTCTAACTGGGCCGGTCTGCGCATGATCACCGACCTCTCGTACGTATTAATTGACCCTGAAAGTACAGTCAGACATATGGCGCGTCGAGATACACATTTCCATTATTTTTTTAGCAGACGCGAAGTTTTTTCTAAAATGACTTACCTGAATACTCTGTCATCCGAGCGAAATAGATGTTTTTCGATACCGCTATTTATCGACAAGTATCTCGCCGGTGATTTTATGTCCGCTAGGTTAGCCAACATAGTGCCATTGCCTATGTTTCTCGCGCTCTTTCCCATAAAGCTTTCACATGGGACAGTGAGGCTGACTCGCTTCTACCTTAACGCGTGGCCTAGCTTTGACCAACGTGTAGAGGGAGCTTTGACCAAGGGGGCTATTCTTGAAAAAAATAGCTTGCTAAGTTTGTCTGATCGATTTCATTTACACGGGCCCCAAAAAAATTTAGCATGCCAAATTTTTGAAGACTAGGCCCCCAAAGCATTTTTTAATAAAGAAGAAGAAGAAACAACAGGCGATCACCCATTTCGTCGACTGAACTACAGAAGATCGTTTAAGCTGCGAATTTATACTTCAAGACCCAACATTCCCATACTAATCAGTTTTATATGAGAGTTTCTGACTGACCCCTTGGATGTGTCAACGACAACGGGCGAACCCGTCACCTCATGAAGTTTTAACGATATTTGATAGTGCTGTCTCCCGCGAGGTGGGCGTAGAAGACTTAGCGACGAAACAGTCCACTGTCTAGTTACGCCACTCGCCCGTAGAGACCAACAACTTACCGCGAGGTACCGGATCTACAAACAGCGGGCCGACACTCGCGTCCTTACTTCCAGTTACGGCAAGATTTCTCCTCCCTCCCGACTGGTTTCGAGTTCGACGTCGCTTACGCGGTCCTCTTCCTTACGTCGCGGTGATTCGGTGTCTACCGCGTCTATCGCGGACCACGGCGTCCTTTGCCCGGCTTTTCACCCGGCACCGGGTAGCCGATTGGTCGTTTCAAGAGCGGTTGCCGTCCGCTCTATAGGAAACAAAGCAGTTTCCAGACGCCTCCGGTTATCAGCCTGAATACACAGTCAATTGGCTGACGCCGCGGGGTGCATAAATCGTCCAGGAGTGCCCGAAGGGCGATTCCCATGGGAACTGGCCCGTAGGCACAGTCCTACTACCGGGCTCGAACTTCTGCGTGGAGGCTACCTGTGAGTTGGGCCGACCCTAACACATGGGTCATAGTGGCCCAACTGCACTGGACCCATTAGCTCCCTGTTTCGGACCCTGTACGGAGCTTTAAAAAAATATTGTCATTTGAAATAAATAATCTTGGTGTGCATGTATTTGCAACTCAAACCCACGCAATTAAGATGCCAGCGAGCCCCACTATCGCAATAGATACCTAGTCTTGATCCTTGCCAGTACCTAATTAGAATTGAACCCTTTGAGGACCATAAGAGTAGCGGTAGAGTATGGGCATTATTGGTACATAAAACTTTCAAAGTGCGATGTAAAAAACATGTTGGTATGTCAAGTTTTGTGAAAATTGGTTCAATAGATATTGTATAAATTAATGGGACATAAATTGGGGTATAGGACTTGATAGGAATTGATAGGACATAATCCGATGGATATGACTCTCTAAGAGGCTTTTCAGCTTTCAGATCACATTTTTGGCAATCGTTTTATGTATTGTTGGACAATCCGCCCTTTCGCCTATCCTAAAAGCGACATTGGCCGCTTCGCTATCCTAAAATGTCGGTCTTTCGCTAAATGCATTTCAGCCGAGGGTTTCATGATTCGTATCCGATGGACAAGACTCTCTAAGAGGCTTTCCATATCTTAGATCACATTTTTGGCAATCGTTTCATGTATTGCTGAACAATCCGCCCTTTCTTCTTCCTAAAAGCTCCCTTTTTTTGCTGTCAACGTATTTGGACTTTCAATATAATATTCTGAGCAATCGCCTAGAAAGTGACGCATTTTCCTATGGGTAATTATATAATGTATGCTTTCATTTTTCTTTAATAATTGGTTATCCGTCTCGTTTTACCGTCTACCAACTGAAGCACAGGGTGGCTCGCATGTTGATTGAGAAATCCTCTTTCTAAAATATTTGACGGATTACGGGGGAAAACGATCTAAGTATGTCAACTTTATATTTTTTTGGTAATGCCATTTTAAAAATAACTAACAAAATAAATTTGAGTGAGAAAGCCAGAGTAAATTTGAGTGAGAAAAAAAAAGTTTTAAGTACCTAAATTCATACCTCAGAAAAAAAGTATTTCATTTTCACAAAAAAAATGACTGATCGTTTCTCCTCGTAACCCTTCATTTCGTGCGGGGGGAGAAACGGGGGAAAAAAGGAGAATTCCTGATTATTTATCATTAAATTTTAATAATGAGGATACTAGACAAATGAATCTCAAACTTTGCCAAATGATTGCAGATTTAAATTAGAGCTAGTTACTTTTTCCTCGGTAGTTCCTTGTTCCAGTGCGTGATCCTGCATACCCAAGTCAAATCTGTCCACGCACGCGTCATTACAAATGCATTATCTGAAATTAAAAGATCAGTTGCCGGAATCAATAATCGAAGTTCCTTTCTCTTAGGTGAAAGGTATACTTATTTTATACTAATGTATAATTTATCCTTTAAAATCTTACTCGTTAGCTTTCGGCTGATTTCGTCTTCCTAGTATAATAAAATCCTCGTTCGATGCAGCTCTCAGTTTGTAGATTCTCAGGTCGAAAGCCACAGATCTTTCGGCCTAAAACAGCGGAAAATCAGATATAAATGACTTTTAAACAGTCTAATATGATCATATTCGCACCTTATCAGACACATATAACCCTATAAATAGGTGCCAAGGCAACTAATATTACGGCACCTATTTATAATTACCATTATCAGTTGTGGAGTAGTTATAGAGAAGATATAGAGGCTAAAAGAATGACTGTCATTTCCGAGCGTTTTCCGTGAATAGCCGGAACCGGCGTACAAGTTTTTTTTAATAAGTTTAACTCCTGGGAGGCCAAAAACGCCAATCGGTGGTTGCGGCGGTTAATAGATCCGCGCGTAGCTATTTCGGCCGACCGATATTTTTATTATATAAATATGCGATGCACACGACTAACAAGACCAAGAGATAATTCATAAAAAAAAATATTGTTTTTATTTATATAAAATCGTCCATAAATGTGCTGTGCCGTTTTTGCGCACGAAGGCTGTCTTCCGAAAGCTTAAGCATATGCAATGCTTGTGGAAACAAGGGGAAATACATTTGAAGAGTTACGGGAAAAAAACGATCAATGTATTTATTTTTGTGAAAATAAGATATACTAATGCCATCGTGTGGCTTGTTCCCAAACAAATCGAACCATAAACCGATTTTTGAAAGAAAGATCCCTTAAATGAAGAAAGAAGAAAATGTGTGTCGGGAAGGAATGCTCAAGGTCCATCGTCACCGCGTGGATTATTTTCCACCAGGACCAGAGGTGGGGTTTCTCGATGACCCTTCGGTTGACGCTGAGGAGGAACTGTGATGGGAAATACTGATTAAGGCCAATGACTTTTCCACGTTTTCGCTTTTTTTCTGAGGTATAATTTAAGTAAAATTTTTTAGAAAGTCAAATATTCTTATTATTTTTTCCTTTAATATAGTTATAGATTTTTTCTAAGGTTTAATTTAAGTAAAATGTATGTTTTTTCGAAATGGTGCTACATAGTGCTTTTACATTTTAAAGGTGATTATACGTTACGATAATGAGTGGCATTCAATAGTATCGGCAGGACGCATCTCACCGCACCACAGTGGCGTTACACCAATGCTATGTAATAGCAGTCAGTTTAATGCAGGGATGCAGCGTGTATAATACTGTCAGACTTGTAAGGTCGGCAACAATGTTTTACATGCTAGGAATGCTCATACACCATTATGACCCATACAATATCGTGTGTTTTATTTTATTATTGTTCAGGAACATACAGCTGTTACAATACTGGTGGTAGGTACTAAATTATTAAGTTTCAAAGATAAAGGTAATTACATGATTTCACTTAAACATTCATAATTTAAACACTTAACCCTTCAGGCCTCGGCCCCTCAGCCGATTGACAAGTTGATGTCCCAAAAATTTTTAGTAAAAATTAGTAAAAAAATTGAATGATGACACTGTCTCACCAAAACATTAATTACTGCCAAGCCACTGTGCCCATAATTAAAATAAAACATATTAACATAAGGAAACATAATAAAATAAAACTAATTAAATTAAAATAAAATTAAAACGGGGCCGTCACGCTGAATCGTGTTGTGGCCGATATCGGCCAATCGGGGCCTGAAGGGTTAACACATTTTTTCTCTGAAGAATAAAAAACACACATTGGAAGAGGTGTAAACTGGGAAGGGAGGAGTCATAATAAGTAAATAAAATTGTATGTGAATACACGTTTCGTAATATAGGGCCCGATTGCGTTTCTTTGTGAACTAAAACTAAAATTAGTCCAAGCGAACGAGACAGAGCAATACGTTAGAGCGGTATATGAAACGAACGATCGTCGATAAATACTCCTGCCGAACTTATGCTCGTCCGAATAAATTCGAGCATACTTCGTGCGGTGTAAGATTTGACCTTGGCGGGCAGTTTTAATGCAAAAAGTGACAACCGGTCATCTCACACTTCGCTCTAGCGTATTGCCCTGTCTCGTTCACAAGGACTAATTTCTGATTTTAGTTCACTAAGAAACGCAATCGAGCCCATAGTCATACATAATATTTAAATATATTCTTGAATATATCCATCCTTCTAGCCGTGTTCGGCCATAGCAACTGCATTGTAGATTCTAGTGACTTCTTTAGTCTTCTCAGAGTCCATTGTTCGCAAGCAGTCAAGTGCGCAGGCTATATTATAGTGCACAGGTGGGTGCGCGACCACGGGTGCACTCTCTCTTCCTCCCTCTTCTGAACCCGATGGAACGGAGACCGTTACGACCAGAGAAAAGTTTGGATGCAGATAAAATAAAATTAATTAATTAATCGCCAATACAGCAATGGCTGTCATTGTTAAATTTGTACTCAATATTGCAGCTATTTTTTTCGGATTTAGTTCGTTTTTCCACACTGTCATTTATGAATTTGGTAATAAGGCTTGTGGCGATGTTTAAGGTTTTTCTGGAGCTATTGTAGAGATGACCGGTGAATTATTGGTAGTTGTTGTAGTAGGCGGTGATGTAGAAGATGCATTATTGGATTTATCCTGGTTTTTTGATGATCTCGTGTTGTTGCTCATGGGGCTGTGTTGAATACAGTCTACAGCCTCTTGTTCCGACATTATACAATATTCTTGAATACATATATTATATTATATATTGCGATTACAATGATATGTCAACACCGTCATTAATCATTGCTTTCTTAACAGCGATAGATGACGTATTGAATACGTTAATATCGCCGAGCTGCGTAGTACAAATTTTACATACCCTATACATACGAGTACATGAAACAGTTTTGTGCATACCTACTTAGTGCTAACCTGCGGAAGGGGGAATAATTCCATTTGGTTAGTCGCGATGGTACACGGAAAGATACCATCCCAAGAAAATCAGAACAATCAATGTAACCTGTCAACAATTTATGGAAAAACACCACATCTGCGCATTTTCTTTTGATTGTAATGATTGAAGCCCATGAAAGGTAGCTGCTTCGTTGTACTTGGGAAAGGACAAGAAGGAGCGATAATTCAAATGTTTCAAGAACACATTTTGAATACGTTCAATTCTCTTAACGCGAACATTATAGCTAGGAGACTATATTTGAGAAGCATATTCGAGGTGACGAGGATATGGTATCGTTTCATTTTCCGGAACGGTGTTCTTGTTAAGGGGCTCAAGTCTCTATTTTTTCCTCGGTGTATCATGCTTTGAGGAACACCTGTGACGATAGGACGAGCACTAGACAGTGGTGTTTCCATTAACCTTTCGGAAGCCAGTCATCCACGCAAAATTTTACGAAGCCCTCGAAAAATTTGTTACTAATGGATGATGGATTATGCAATGGCAGGCTTCAATGACAGGCTTTTACCGCAGTGGAGGGAGAAATAGAGCTGATAATGAAATAAATACGGATAATTCGAAAAACGCCGATCGGCGTGTGTGGCCACTCCTCTGAGTGGCCACACTAATGTGAGTGGCCACAGTTAAGGCTCATTCATTAGGTCTACTTTATAATTTTAGACAACTTACTTTTATTCTCGAATTGTTGGGACTTGGCCGCAGTTTCTGTTTGATAGTTTTTGAAACGTTGAGCATTTTCTCATAAATATTTCTAAAGGATACGTAATGATACAAAACCCTGGTGTAAAAGAAGTAGATTAACTCAACTAAAGACACAAAACTGAAGCCAAGAAACACCGCAAAGACGCCGCCCATAGAGCCTAGAAAACAAAAGATAAGTCGAAACCGTGTTATAAAATAAAAACCGAAAAAACCTGATGGCGTTAAAGTAAAAACCGGAAAAAACTGACCCATTAGATCGATCCACGTGGCGATAACAGTTTTCTCCCAAATCACACAAATCTCGCTCGAATAGTAGACGTGTATCACCGATTGTACTTCGCGATCTTCCAGATTTTTACTGAAATAAAATCTATGTCGAGTTTCATAAAAAAATATTATTTTATTGAATTTGGTTATATAACCAACGTGGAAACTTACTAAAATCCGGTGACATCATACTCTGTCGCATCCATATCCAATTGCTGCGTGACTACTAGCTTATTGATAACACTTTCGCAATCTATTGGACAATCGCAAGAAGCGGATATTTTCTTGCTTTTGAGAATTTGCAAAGCTTGCTCACCATAGTCCAGTACAACGTCGCTGTTTTCGCGATAGTTGGTAGTAAAATCTAAATGCAATTATAATATTAGGAATACACTTAATATATTCATCATCTATCAAACAATTATAATAAAGAATGATATGTTAAATGCAGATAACGGGGTCTCCACGCGTTTTGGAGTGGAGACCCCGGCTAGGCAGAAGAAGTGTGGGCAGACCACCGGCCCGATGGTCCGATGACATCAAGGAGACAGCTGGACCTGTCTGGATGAGGGAAACGGACAACCGATCCGGGTGGAGAGTGATTGGAGAGGCGTATGCATAGCGGTGGGCGAATGCGCGCTCAAGAAGAAGAAGAAGAAGAAATGCAGATATACCGAATGCGATTCTGTAATAGAAGTAAGCGTTTTGTGATATTTTCAATTCGTGATTACGCGCAAAGAAGTGCGCAAATAACAATTATTAAATATAAAGTTAATTTCCTTCACAAACTTTCTTATTGTTCAAACTACATTAGTGTACTTTGTTGCAAACTCGTTTACATGTAATCACGAATGGATAATATCACAAAATGCTCGCTTTGCATTCAAAATAACCCACATTTTCTTCCTAGCAGATAATTGAAAATGTAGGCGTCACACAACAGGGTTTATAAATAAGTACGTCAGAATTAAAGGCGGACATCTGTCATTTACTTGAATTATAGGATAAAAAAGTTGTTCTGTGTGAAGTGCGCATTTAATATTGTAGGTGTTTTTTTCCTTAATTTTGTTTAATACTCCAGAAATGATATCGTAAGGTAACCAATATCAATTACTTTTGACAATAAGTGAAATGCATCATCATCATCATCAGCCAGTAGACGTCCACTGTTGGACATAGACCTCCCCCATAGAATGCCATGACGAGCGGTCTTGAGCCGCCTCCATCCACCTACTTCCTGCGACCTTGGCTATGTCATCGGTCCATCTTGTGGGGGGCGTTTCACACTGCATCTGCCGGTTCGTGGTAGCCATTCGAAAACATTTTCCCTCAACGGTTGTCGGTTCTGTGAGCTATATGCCATTCAATTATGCCCATTGCCATTTCAAGTTGGTAATTTTACGAGCTATATCAGTGACCTTGGTTCTTCTGCGGATTTCCTCGTTTCGGATCCTATCAAGCAGTGCTTCAAGCATTTCTCTCTCCATTGCTCGTTGCGCGACTTTGAGCTTGTGTATGAGGCCAATAGTTAGCAATCACGTCTCTGTGTCATAATGTCATCGCTGACAATCCGCACTGATTATATATGTACATTTGTCTTGAGGCTCGCGGTATTCGTGACGAGAAGATCTGGCGTAGTTTCCTGAACACTGCCCATCCGAGTTGGATCCCCAGTAGACTTCCTTGTCGAAGTTGAGTCTGCCTAGTTGGATCGTCTGACCCAATTAAACAAAAGTGAAATTATATGTTTAAAATCCAGATGTCCTCACAGATAAGTCTATAAATATATAGTTTGAAACCAAACTCGTGGGTAGGTGTTCGTGATTAAGACTAATACCGAATTTCAATGTAGAAAAAGTCGTATTGCTGTCCGGTTTTTACCACGCTTTTATTAGGTCGACCTGTATGTAACTATGTAATGGAATCTAAGGTAACTAATTTAACCATCTTCCAAGGATCGCAGGGTCATGAAAATTGGCAGCTGTATGTAGTTCTGATACCAATACAATAATATGGTACTGTCGAACTGATCTGATGATGGAGTCGAAAGATATGAACTGGAACTTCATGATGGAACATCGTATCATAGCTGTGTTTACCTAGACTTGTTAGAAAAGTCTTGGAATGAGTTTGGACCACGATTAGGTTTCAAGGTCTGATGATGAAGCCGGAAGATAGGCACTGGCATTCCATGATGGAATATCGAATCATAGCCGTGTGCAAAAGCGTGTTTTTAATGTTTTTTTTAAACTATTAATTTATTTACTTTTAATACCACTACAGAAAATGTATAATTAAAATCAGGATTTGCTCGAATACATAGCATGTAATAAATCCACCACTTGTAACTTATCATAGAAGTACTATGATAATTATCGTACCATGATATTGCACAAGGCACGGTATCTGCGTGACGTCACATGTTAATTCATCGGGCACTTGGTAAAAATATGGAGCACACCCACAGATCGCCAAGGTTCTGTTCAGACGGCATTCGCTGATGCAGTTGTACTGTGTGTACGGTTTGTAATATTTGAGATCTTTTTCGTGTGGAAATATACAGGTGCGTCTGAAACGATTACCGGGTATTACTTAAATCAATTTTAACGCGTGAAGAAATCCTTATTACTTACTCGATTCTCGAATAGGACGCGCACTTGTCGCAGGTTTGCACGTATGGTTCAATCCCAAGAAACAGTTCTTCGCCATGCAGCAATTCCAAAGGAGAGATATATGCTAGAACCTCGTCCGATTCTTCAATGTAGATATAGCCATGGCTTTCTTCTGGAGGATTGTATATAAAGGACAATCCCATGAGTTCACCGCTGGCTGACGGGTAGACTTGCTCGGGGTAAAATCTAAACAATAATTACAGATAAATTATCAACTAGAGTTGTCAACTACAACGGGCGAACCCGGAAGGGCACCTCAGGAAGTTTTAACGATTAGTCGTTCTATCTCCCTGAAGTGTGTGTAAGCCCGCTAGGTAACACACCTGGTTATCTCGCAGTTAAGGCGTTGGCCTCTTACGGGCATGTGGCGGAGCTTGACGGTGGACTGTTTTGTCCAAGTCTTCTGCGCTCACTTCAGGGAGAACTTCCTGAGGTGACGGGTTCGCCCGTTGTAGTTGACAACTCTATTTGTCACTAATAAAAATGTCAAAAATTGAGATTTTGACATCTTTTAATTAGTGACAGGTGACTATTCTCAATAGTTTTTCAGGGGCTTTCAAATGACATAATAATATCGCAAGTGAAATTCTGTAAGATAAGGCTTCTGACAATTTTTGACAGTGACAGTTTGGTTTGACAGTTGACGGACAAAATCTAATGGGCGCATTTCAGGGTGAGACTTTCCCTATATACCAAATTTTAAGTCAATCGGTTCCATGGCTCGGCAGTTATCGTGAGAGATTGCGTACAGACTACAGACATTTCTCTGTAAATGGTTCTAATCATCTTGGTGGACCTTAAAATGGATATATCCGTCGTCCTCTAAACAATTTTTTTCCTCTCTTTCGCAATACTTTCCCTACCAGTGGTAGCCGGGATAGTAATGTAATGTTCAAGTTTAGATTATCATAAAACGTAACCTTCTACACCGGCGTAGACTTCTACACATGACGCTTGTATAATCCCAAAATATAAATCCAATTGCAATAGTGTATACCTAGTGTGAAATATTCCAGACATCGACAGGGAGTGAATATCACTGCGTGATGAGTCAAAATAATTATTACCTGCCCCTTCGCGAAGGGAGGGGGTGAGTAGGCGGGGCCTAAAAACTCAGATACGGTTTATGTTTTATGTAGTACGTCGCCTTAAACAACATTAGTATCCACTACATTATAAGCAGCAACCGATTATCTCTAAACCTTACATATTAAACAGCACCAAATATTCTAAATAAATACAAACTAAAAATCTCTGCTCAAATTAATAGTTTGTTCTCAAAACCGTAGCAATAACAATGGCATACTGTTATTTATTGTTCAGGCACTGTATTAAAAAAAAATATTTCGAAAATGTAAAGAATTGTATCGTCCTTGATTTCGTTCTAAGTGTGTTGGCCGTATCACCTCAATCGTTTACTGCCGTACTTCAAACCGAAAGATGAAGAGAGGCATTTCCTTTTCTAAACGTTCAAATTGAGTCAAAGTAAAATCCAACCTAATTCCGCTTACCTGAATCTCAACGTACAACAGTACCCTCTCAGAGTAAGAGCATCAACGAACAGATCTTTACAAGGGTACAACTTTCGTTCCCATCGGCACACCGTCAGCAGATCCTCGCACGATGTTCCTATCTTCCTCATTACATCCCTGGTTTTCAGCCTATTAAGCTCGAACAGTTTCTTTAACATTTTCAGAGTGGTTATATTCGTATATTTTGTTTTGTCTAAAAATCCATTCAGGAATTTCAGCGATTTCAAAAATGTATTTTTTGATTCGGCTTTGGGGTATTTTCTGAAAAATGATAAAGGATCCGTATGACGAAAATGTAATGGAGACGACGTTTGATGATGATGATGATGATTATGTATATTCATGTAGGTACATGATGATGTACCGTTTATTATTTTATTTTTTATTTGAAGAAATGCGCATTTTTTGAACTACAGTACAGTACATATTATCATTAAAGGCTCCGTTGTAAATAGTAGCAAAAAAGAGAGTACCGCAGCCCAGTCCTCCTCCAAGGCTGCCTAACTAGGCCTAGGCCCGTACTAAGGTAAGCGTACCAAGAAAATAGTGGCTTGTGCATACTTCAAACTACATGTTAAAAGAGAAAATAAAAAAAAATGTATTTAATAATATTAGGAATTAACAAACAATATATGTAGAAATTAATCATTACTCTAAAAACTAGGTCATTGATATATCAATGCGTCTGTCAGTCTGTCAGTCTGCAAATAATATTTGTAAAATACCTATCATAAAACACAATAAAATTAATTTCAATAACACGAAATAGGTAAATAATAAATAGGAATTGCAATGAATAGTGAAATATGAATGAATAACAGTGTACAGTAAAAAGTTATACATACAAGCCTTCAGCGAAGTCGTTCACTTTCTTCATGTTAATTATGCTTCCATCACAAATGGTGATCGATGGGTAAGAAACATTCTGTATGGCAGCTTGTGTCTCCTTGATAACTACCCTGGTTGGTAGTTCAGCATAATGATTCCATAGGAGGGTAGTAAGCCAGCAACTACCGCCAAAGAATAACACCACAACTATGTACCAATACAACCTAGCAAATCATTAGAATATTACTAGCAGTCCACAAAGGGTTAACGTAAGTGTACTGCTAACGTTTACCTTTCCAGTAGTGTAGACGCTGTGCTTAAATATTTTAATCCGTGTATCGATGAATTTTTGAAGAAATCTTTAAAAAATATTCTCAAATGCTGAGCGAAATGCTGACCGACAGGGACTTCCAACTGATGCGTCATTTTAAATGAAATTAAAATATTTTTTGTAGCGATGCTACGTTTTATGAAATTGTTGATTCATAAATTATTCAGTTTGACTATGAGGGTTTTATAATGATTGTGTTATTATTTTATTGCGTGATTGATTTGATCGATAAGGGTATGCTTATCTGAGTTCATGCAATACAAATTATCATTTTATAATTTGAACTCTAAATTATTTGCCATTGTTATTATTCTATAATTTGTAATGCCACTGCTCATGTTTAGCAAAGACTTATCTTTCGATCGAAACGCTCTATGGTAAAGGAATCATGTACAGAACACATGGTTCATAAAATAAAACTGCTCCTATAAAAATTACTTTTTTTTCATTTACGCTTTTTTATAGACCTAATGTGTATATCTTTATAAGTGTATATTATGTGCATGACGGGTTTAAAAAATTCACGCGCGCCTAACCAGACGCTCTACCACCGTTATTATCTGCGTAGCAACAGCTGTGGATTGCCGCCTACCCGCAGAACAACAACGGATGACGATTGACAGCCCTTCAGTCTACCATGGAAAACGGTGGTTGCTACATCGCCACATCTGGTGCCACAAATTTTACGCGTTAAATCCATTTTATTTTGTTTATAATATCAAACAATCGTGATAGTATTCGATTTCAAACCTAATTGTGTGTTAAAATTGGGTGTTTTTTATTGCTTCAAATTTAAACGTGTAAACCTAAACCTAATTGTGTTCAAACTTAATTGTGTGTTTTTTAAATCAAACATGGCGTAAACGGTTTATTTAATCAAAGTGGAGCTAAGGCAAATCTGCTGTCAATCAGAAGACATCTTCTTCTAAATGTTGGCTGAACAGCCATGCGATGATCAATTCTTAGCCAAATGTTTTTTCTATACGACTTACAGCTTTGTATACTTAATACCTAAACATATAATGGTTAAATCTACGGATAATAAAGTATTCACAATTAAACAACACATATTATTACAGCACGCAAAACAATATAAAATTTTGTACGTATTGTTGAGTGAGGGGAGAATGATTGTAATTGATCAATCATCGATTTTTTCACTTTTCTCAATTAATATATTTTTCAGCTTTTATACCCGTTATGGTAATGACTCACCTCAACGCCTATTGACATTTATCTTACAGGCGGCCAGCTTTTTATAGCATCACGTGGCAGTACTCACGTGGCGTGGCATCACCCATTCATATATTGACTACGCCCGACGGCCTCTGGGAACCAGTGGCCAAGAGGCAACGACAAAAAGTGCAAGAGTTTTATAAAAGCTGATACTTTCAGATCAGACTGCGGGACACCTAGGGCTGGCGTAGACTACTTAACAATAGAATGCGTGGCGTCAGCATTACTCAAAACATGTCACAAAAATGAAGTCCATTGTTGTGAGGCAAATTAGACCGATGCGTAACAGTGTTGCCGACAAATACGCACCGGCGTATTTGCACACGCATTCTATTGCTAAGCAGTCTAACCATTTGCTTCGAGTCTTGTATTGCATTTTCAGCTTTCCCAAAACAGTCTGGGGTACTAATAATAATTAAAATTACAACTTTTCTAGTACGCCAGCGCCAGGTGTCCCGGAGTCTGGTCTGCTGACTCTACCTCAGCATTCTATGGCAAAATAATTACTGTCTTATCTGAAATTATCAGCTTTTACAAAACTTGCATTTTTTTGTCGCTGGCTCCCCAACTATTTCAACGCGGCTACGGACTTTACAACGTGTGTTTCTACTGGCAGATTGCAAAACTTATTTTTACATAATAGCAATACTGAATATTGCCCAGATGATTTAGGTAACTTTTCACTATACCAGTGGCATTTATTGCTTAGTAGTTTAATTTTTTAAAATTACCTCAATTTCGATGTAAAAATAAACGCTTTACACGTACATGATTTCCATAAAATCTAAAAGTTTTAAAAAATCAAGATATGCCAATATTATTAAGTTACGATTTTATAAAAAAAATCATGTATATATTTTAATAGGCCACTGAGATTTTTGATTAAATTTGTCATGGAGACAGATTGGTCACTAATAATTTTACTTACAAGAAATATGAGCGTGTACTTATATTGATATTTTTGAACCTAAACGGTATTTTTTTTTTAAAAATACAAATAATAAATATTATCATTTTTAATCTCGGCGATCTGTTATCCCTTGACAAACTCACCACTACGATCAATAACCCCAAAAATATCCATCGAAATCGGTGGATATTTTAATGAAACCAGAGGCTGAGTACTGTTTATCTATGCATTAAATCATCGCTATATAATTTTATATAGGATACAGCATTCAACGAAGGAATATTATCCAGCCCTAAGGTGGTGAATAGCGATTTTAATCTCTTTATTAAGTGAGTTTGATGATAAATTAGGTAGAGCCATACCCTGAAAATTCAGATTACACGATCAAAGCGTTTTATTGAAGCATATTTAATTGTTTATATATTTAATTAACAAATCAACATTACAGTCATGAACCAGCCGTTGAGATGTAATATTCAGCTAGCCTTGGGCGGCGCGGTTTGTTTCTTGGTTCGCCTCGAGCGGCGCGGATATATGTACATGTATGGAAAGAAACATAAAAATAATTGTAAGTACAGTGAGGCGGTGTTGACTACAACGGGCGAACCTGTCACCCCAGGCTGGCTTAATGATGTGTGATCATTCTTTCCGCTGTGGTATGAGCGTAGAAGCAAACCTTCTGCATAGCTATGCCAACATGCCCGACAGAGGCCAACGCCTTACGGCGAGGCACAGGGAAAGGTACCCAGCGGGCAGCCTCGCCCCCTGCCTACCAGTTTGGAAGGATATCTCCATCTGGAATCAACCATCAGGATACCTCATTCGTGTCTGGAGTGGTTTGGGCGACTTCATCCTGTTGTATATTCAGCGGTGATTCAGTTTGAATCTATCGCGGACCATTAGCATCTTTCGTCCGGATCTAAATTCAGGCTCAGGTAGCCAATTGGTCATTTCAAAAGTGGTTGTCGATACCCCCGCTGCTTAGGAGACAGTATATTTCCATACTGTCGACACTCCTTCAGTAATTAGTACATGGGCCAAAGACAAATTAAGCCGGTTATATTTTTAAAGAATCACCCTCCAGGGCGAGCCCTTCCGGCGAAGGCATCGCGCTCGCTTGTTACGACTAAACTCTATCACTTTCGGTTGTAGCACTTTGTAAAAGCACCTCCGGTATTATAAAAAATATACAAACGAATTTACCGCGTTAGGTTTCTAACAGCCGACGTTTCGGCGATGTTGCAACCGCCATTGTCTAGGGTAGACTGAAAGAGCTGGCAATCCGTTGCTCCGCAGGTAGGCCGCATACAGCTGCCGCCACTGCGTAGATTATAATGGTGGTGTAAAGGCGGGCTCGGCGCGCACGAACTTTGAAATAACGTCGTGCACACAACACTCACTGTATCTTGTCTTACGTCCTTGCGCTCCGCGGTGGGAATTGGGAACATTTTAAAAACAGGGTTCCACGTAGAAGAGAGTTTGTAACCGACGTCTCTATTGAAGTTTGGGATTCTTCTTATTTCAATGGCTTCCCGGATCATGCGAGGGTAGTAAAATTGTTTCTTCGGATAGCACAATGGGATTTTGAAACTGCATCTAGTGGTTACTTGCTTTATCCAATATACTCGTATGTTCGCAGATCGCCGATTTTTCTCGCTGAATGTTTTTAACACTTTTAATGTGTTTCAACCGTCGAGTGGCTATAACTTTTGCTAGACTTCTGGTATATTTTTGATAACGTTCCAAAAAATAATATTCAATCAATGTTATGTTTTATATATAATAGATTTTTAATTTCCAAACCTGTAGGTTTGGCAGTAAATTCAAAGAGGAAATCCATACGATTCTTAAGAGTTTCTAACACTTAAAGTTTGCCTTTTGTCGCCATTTATATAAAATATTTTTTTTTATAAACAAATACATAAGTTATACTGATTATATCATGAGTTATATTATGATATTATGAATTATATGATGATATATCAGTCGATAATAATTTGACTTAAAGTTTTATTTTCAGATCTGCCGGCCGTCTGGTTATATGACTTTCTTTGTCATCATAAACCATCTCGAAATAAAAACCTATTCCCGTTTTCTGCCTTTGTTAGCGAGTGCTGTGTTTAAATATAGAATAAAGAGTGTAGTTAAATTTGCAGTATCGACTTGACCTACTACACCAGATTTGAGCTATCGGAGCTACGAGATTTGTTGGCGTGTAGCCAGATCGTTAAAGTCATTGTCATTTAGGCCCGTTGGATCCACACCCGGAACTAAAGATTGCTTCCTTTCAAAAGATTTCACATACGATCGAGCTTGATAGCGGCGATGTTTTTGAAATAGATACAAAAACAATAATTTCTGTTGAGGGATCGAATCCGAAAAGGTCAGTTATGATGAACGTTTTATTGAAAATGATCGCTATCATTAAAACATTGAAAATTCGGTATATTTGAACATAAAATTGAACGACTTTAATAATTATTATGAGATGGAATTTGAGAATTAATAAATAGATACTGCAATGGGCGTGTATTTCTTCTGATTTCATACTAAGATAACATATATTTTTAAAAAAGATTGCCAGCGTCATCGGATTTTATACTGCAAAAAATTGCTGCCAGGGCCTAAATAGAAAAGATATATATGCGTACTCATCTATAACGAAAGAAAAATATGCAAATTTATTTTTTATTCCCTTTTTTCCACAGGAAAACCATTTCGACAATTTGTGTAGTCCAAAAAATACTGTTGAAGTCGGGATAGTCTAAACGGCACATACCTACATAATGGTCGATAATGACGTCTCAGACAATCGATAAGGATACAGCCACCTTCTAGAAAGAAGTTTCGACAATCTGTAAAGATTTTTGAAATAAATGAATTGAATTGAATTGAATTGAATTGAGGGCTTTTGCCTTTAAATTATGCTTCATACATCAAGTATCGCGTAGCGTCTTTTTAAACCATGGCCTTGTTTGACCATTGCAGTTATTTAAGGAGCCCACGCACATGTTATCAAAGATACGAATAAATACACAAATAACAAGAGATCTATAATCGCCACAAGCAATTAATTGAAATACTTAACAAAGATGAATAATTATTTGAAACCATATAAAAATAGGAAAATAATAATATCGAAATGCTAAGTACGTTCGATTTTTTAAAAGGTTCACTAAACTCCCTTACCTACCGCATTTAAAAAATCAGTCACCATGTAAATAACAGGCATTGCTGCACTTTATACTTCATTTTATAAATGCAATCTCTATGAATATTAGCCCTATAACTTTTATTTTTATTTTATTAATATAAATAATTGTTTATTGATATTATTAGTGATACATATGTATTGAAAATAAATAGTTAAATTTAATAAATAAAATTAAAATAAATAAATAGCTCCATGAATATTTTTAACAACAGGTATAGAAAGAATGTATGCCATAAATGTAATGAAAATAGTTATGGCATTATTTTGTGTGTGGAATGACGTTGTAAAGTTTTATTTAATCTTTAACTTGTTTTATTCCTGATAATGAGAGTTTTTAAGTTATTAATCATTTGAAACAAGTAATTAAACAACTTTGGGCTTTTTTGGCTTGTAACTAACTTTATTACATACGTGCATCGACACTTATGATACCTTATATACATATATACCTAGTATAATGTACATAATACGAATTATATGATAGCTAAATCAGCTGATGTTTCAACGTCTCGTCATAACACACAGCACAGACCCGACCTTCATTCGCATCCCAAAATAATTCAACGCTCGTTCCTGAAATGTTATGTTTCAGCGTAACGCTTCAGTATTTTCGCGATTATACGAGCTATGTGATTAAAATCTGCGAGATAATGTGTGATATCTCCGAAAGTGTTTTGCATTTGAATTTTCGCGGTTACACCGAATTTCCGAGTGTGGACAAAACCAAAAACAAACAAATAACGGATATATATCTGAAAGGAAACAAAATCAGGACACTTCCAAAGGATTTGAATAGACTGGGCTCACTGGAGAGTTTGTATCTTAGTTGTAACGATATTCGCATTTTGCCCAGAGAAATCGGCCTTTTGAATACTCTGAAATGTTTAGATTTACGTGGAAACCTTTTGAGGAAACTTCCCGAAGAAATTGAAAATTTGAAAAATTTGAGATATTTATTTCTTGACGATAATAAAGTGAGCGAGCTGCCTTTGGTGATTAATCGGTTGAATTTATTGCGATATTTTTCTATATGTGGTAAGTATTTATTAATATTAAAAATGTTGCTATCTTTTTGGAGTAATTTTGCTTGTTTTTTCCAGATAATGAATTAAGCTGGCTTGCACAGAAACCAGTATACAATATCTATGCCTGCGATTTCCGATTTTGGACGAATAAATTCCTAAATTACCTTCCTTATACAGTATGGTTGACAATGTTCTCAAATCAGGTAATTAGGTGCATCAACATCGGCTTAGACTGTTGCAACATCAACACGCTCTGTAAGTCGCATAATAATATAATAAATGTGCGGCACGATTTTCCATCGAAAAATCGCCATTGTAAAATAAATTTCCCGCCAAATTGCATAATATCGACAGTACAGAGCCCTACCATACCGACGGAGCCGCTGCGATCAAAATGCATGCGAGCAGTTTTCCAATTAGTTGGCAGCGCCGCTAGTAAAGCGCACTACGAGTCTGTCGATTTGCCGAAATTATTGACGGGGGAAATTGCAAGAGGACCTACTATGAACTGTGAAAATTGTAAAAAGGATTTGTTTGATTTCGCAATTGTCGATTTTGTGAAAACGTAAGTATTAAATATCTTTATTATTTCAGAAAAAATATTCAACTACTTTTTTTTTGCAGTAATGTTACGACGCTATATGAAAATAAGGAAGTAATACTGAGCGTGGTATGCTGCTCAAAATACTGCTGTCTGACATGGAATAAAAATCACGTAAATGAGACTATTCTGCCTTTAGATTGGAGATTGGTTTAAATATCTGATTGCTTAACAACTTTTTGTTGTCAAATTCACCATGTTTTTTTCTGAGTGTAGTCTTTGCTATGCTCATTTTCGCTCTGTGTGTATTGAAACAATTTGTATGTGTATATTATATACTCACTTCCTAGGCGCCTATTGAGCTTAGGACAGCCTCGCTGAATTTAGGTTCGTTCAAGTGAAAAATGTCGATATCTTCGAATTAACTATTATATGTCGTCATCAAGCGGTGCATAACAGAGTTTTGGGCGTAACTAGTGCTCAGATTATGCCGTAACTAGTATCATTTTAGACAATAATATGCAATATCTTGAACGACGATAAATTATTATGTGATTGTGGATGCTTAGTAGTATCTTGATTATATAGAATATTAGATTGCTCAACTACGTTTTGGCAGCTAAGATTTTTCTACTAAACGCAACGTGTTGATAGCACTCATAGTTCCAAACATTAATTAATCTTGTCTTATGTTCAGTAGCCCAAAATATGACGATCTAAACATGCATATACGATATCCTATCTCAAAATAAAATAATAATATATTACCAAACGAATGTTGAAATCATAGCTCATTATTTTAATTGTATTTACATAAGGATGTCAATTTTAATTTGCAGTACATGTTTCAATTCATAATATTTAGGCGCTTTAATGTTCTTTCCGTATTACTTCTGTGATGTAATCATCCTGTATAAAAATAAATTAATGTTCTTATTGTAAACATAGGTTAAATAATGGGTTTTTACATATAATCAATCAGTCCTTTTTACAGAACATTCATTATCAGTGTTATTATGCTATAGATGACCAAATAAATTGCTACCAGTTTCGCCGGACAATGCTATCAGTGCAACCTGCATGTCGCCGGCGCAGAAGGGTAGCTAAAACGTACTATGGCATTGAGCCTTCTAATACAATATATAATCAATGATATTAGGGAAGGATAACCATTCCAACCTTGAGATTGTATGTACCAGCCATGTCGTAAAATAGCCATCCTCAGTGATTTGGTTGCCGACCACTGGCCTAAACGTAATAACATTGATATGAATGATCGACTTTCTCGAAACAGCTCCCAGGCGCGATCACTAGGTAGATGAGGCGCTGAAGGCGCGTGCCAACGGCTTGCAAAAATAAATAAATTGAAATAATTAGTCGAAATTTGGGCTAGGGCTTGTGCCCTACCGAGAGTTTCAGTTTCAGAGTCGGCCTGAAAGTTTTACCGGATATATAATGTGAGGAGGTGTAAGTAGACGCATGCGCGAATGGCGGCCTAACCGGAGGCGGAAACGCGGCTATCTTGCTCGTTTCGCACTCAAAGTACATCCGACTTGCACGCGCTCCTGTTTATCTTAACGGCAACTCGCGATAGTTAAAACTTCCTAAACATCCGCCGAGTTAGTAGGCGAATTCAATAAGTTCACGGATACAGGTTCACGTTCACAATGGTTAAAACGTACTCTGAATCAGGAGATTTACCAAACAAAGCAAATCCGCGGACACTGTACCGGTTGAGCACGTGATGAAGGCAAACAAATTCATTTCTAGGAAGCTATTCCGCTACAAATCTGATCTATCATTCACCGAATTTAAGGAGATAAACTCAGAGCTATTTACAAAATATTTTACTTGGCATTCCAAAGACAAGTTATTAGATCCCTCCTAACACAAGCATCAGAAATGTAGTGCAAGGCAACATACCCTTGAGAATATATTGATAACCTTCTGCACGGTAGAAGATCTGCTTTGCACAAAGGCATGTCATACTCCTTGGGCCAAACATTTTCCATCAGACCCCCGGGGCTCTGTCCAATTCAAAAATCATGCAAAACTTCAAGGCAATTTCAGTGTGCTTTTAGAACCAATTATAGTAGGTTATCTTGCCATAGCTTACTGAAGTCACATACCTATATCAATGTCACTTTGGGGACAGACGTCACGGGAAGAGCAGAAGTGCCAGATTAGGACAATATGATTCTGTGAAAACCCTTAAAAACCGCTTTTTCGGAACAGTCTCCCGCGTCGACCAGGTGTGCACATCTTAGCCCAGCCGCTTCAGATTCTGAATGATATTGTATCGCGCTGCGGATACCATCCGGAAGCCGTTGCGTCCGCCGTCTATGGAGTTGCAGGAGGTTTTGGCGGCTGGAGTCGCGGGTTCGGTGCACAGCGGCCACACACTATTCTACCTGAGCCGCTGCCTGGGTGATGAACGTGGCACGGTACAGTGGGTCCTCAACGCGCAGTGAAGATTGGCGCTCCTGCCTTATGCAACCCGGGAGATATGGCTATGAACCCACCTAATGAGTATACTCGCTAAAATCGTAATGCTAGTAGAAAAAGTCCCTTGCCAAGCTCACAGGCCCGGCGACTGTAGTAGTCATCTGTTAAAAACACCCGATAAATTGCACGAAAGTGCAAAATTAAGCCAATACGCACAAAATCCGTCCAAGATACCAATCTAAAAGAATAAGGTAGATTTGCATAATAAGACAATCAATAAGACTCTCGATTATGTGCTCACTGTGTACGGTATTGGCTATTAATAATATATAAGACATATTTAAACAAAATTCAAGCACTACAACGCCGTATCCGAAAATTATCGCTTCGTTGAAGGTAAAATCCACGTATAAGGACAATGTGAACAGCATTTGTGAATCTTCCATGTGCAAACCGTCTTTCAAAAGTATATATATAAAATGATATTGCAGCACTTTCATCGCCCAGAGTTTAAGAATTGGCTCACACATTTGTATTCGAAGACAAGTAGAGCTGGAAATCTTTGTAATTCCTATATTTGAAAATATCTATGGAGAGAGATAAGTTTAAATTATAATTCTTCGAGTTTCAATGCGCTACTATAAAATGTATGACTGTAAAAAAGTTAGTTTATTAAGTTACAGAATAATTTGTATAATTTGTACCATTGAGTGTTTAATAATATGTGCAAAAATAGATAAGTTATTTGCAAAAATAGATAAGTATCTGGAAAACGAGCCCTAGGCTCTGCCAGAAAAAGCTCCGTGATAATTTAAAATAAAATTCGCGTATGCAAAAATAAATAAAAAATTGAATTGAATGGATAAGAATCATACCAATACTCTTTTAGACAACAACGGGAAAGCTGTCACAGATATAAATGACAAATTTAACAATTAGACTTATATCTAGGAAGTATATCTATGTGGTCGAACTGGCGTAGGTTAAAGATTCATTAAAGCGTTCAAGTTTAGCTAGAATATATTCAGGGGCATCAATGTAAGTAATAAACGTCACAATAGTCCAAGACGGACAATATCAGGGATTGTATTAGAGGTTGTTTCACTCCAGCTGTTATATTTTTTTGTCACCGCCTAAAAAAGCCGTGAAAGAGACGTTTACTAGTTTCAATAGTTTGTGCTTCCCAAAAACACGTTTGGAGTGGAGGGAATATGTAGATGTTCAGGCTATCAGATTAAACTTGGTAGGGTGTTGTTATCCCCTTCACTATAGGATTGATTAACATCGAGAACAAAACAGGTAACAACACCCATCTTTGTGGAACGGCTGCAGAAAGGCCAGTCGTGTTTGATTTACCATCAGACACTTAGATATTTTGCAACCCCCCCCCCACCCCCCAAAGTAAGAGCCGAACCACTGTAAAGTACTGTCGAAGACATTTAAGGAAAGCAACTGCTCGAGAAACAGATCGAAGTCGACAGAAATTATGGCGCTCTACTGAAATCCAATAATATCTTGACTATTTTTATTTGCGATATAATCACTAAGACATTTTATTTTACTTTTTGACAATCGTCACATTTTTTTTGTTCTTTTTGACATTATATTTATTTATTTTATACAATAAAAACTCATTTTTATCGGTATTTTAAAGAATTAATTATGTTCATTATAAACTTTTTTTTCTAATTACATTATTCAATATATTCAATGTAATAGAACCCCTACTTATTGAGTTAATTTCTACATATTTTCTCTATATCTTACATCTCTATATCTTACTTTCTACATATCTTACTCTATGTTTTTATTTGGTAAACTAAATGGTGAGACTCTTATTTAATTCTACAACAATACCTTCTATGTTCTTAAGAGTAACCTTTTATGTTTTGATTATTAATAGAAGAATTTAATCATATCACGGCCAAATGTAAATGTAATACAACTATGTCTATACAACTATGTATTAGTTTTTAGGACAATAAATTAATTGATTTGATTTGATTTGAGAATTGTTAATTTCTTGGCATGCATCGCACATTTTATATCATTTGTTATTTTAACTAAAATGTTGTGATATTGGAGATAGAGGTTTCTTTTGCTACGACCTGGAATGTGTTCAGAAATGAGGGATGAAATATGGCCTGTCGGTATCTGTTCTCTTATACTTTGTGTTACTTCCTCTGGTGCACGAGCTGATTATTATCTTTAATTATATAACACACGGCCCGGTGGCACAGTGATTAGGTCGCCTGACCTTACATTGTAAGGTCCCGGGTTCGATTCCCGGCTGGGTCACCATTTTCCGTTGGGATCAAATTAACGGAATTGCATTTTCAATTCTGTCGATCGAATGCAATAACAAGACGCATACTTACGGACATGTTACACGCACACATACATATAACACGTCATAGTAGGGTTGGTTGTAAGAGATGTCATATGACAATAAACCCGCCCATTGTGAAATTTCACAATAAAGAGTATAAACAAATAAACAAACAAACACGCGAGTACCTTGACTTGCACCTAATGCGACGCGTGTCCAACTTCCAATATGGACCGATAGTATGTGGCATTATTAATTTAATATTTTTAATGATTATGGAATATATATTTCGTTTGATTTGAGGATGGTCAAGAGACAGAAGAATGGTGGGTGTTAATATTTCATAGCGAGTTTTGAGTTTAATATTGTATATGGTCGGTTTTCCGTTTAGACGTATCAACCCACCTCAACGTTATGTTGAGATTAATTGCCTGATTGAATTTGATTGATGGGAATTTTAATGAAGTTAATTACAAGCGAAAATTTTGGCGAATAATTTATTACTCTATGTTTTAAATCGATATCAGATATTACAATTTCTTTAATATTATGTTATATAATAATAAAGGAAATACTGTGTTGCTGCAAAATGTTTTAAGCCGTACCATTAAGCCATACGACAACAACCATACGTCTTACAAATATAAATATCGTTGATATTTGCAATATATTCAGTTAAAGGTATTAATGCCCTTCCATTAATATTTTAGTCAAAGAATATTAGCAATGAAATATCATACCGCAAAAAGGATAATAAATGGCTATAGTATTACTTATTTGATTTTTTACGACGCGACATAAATCGATTAGGAAACTTAAGGATAACATAGTAATGCAAGTTAATAACTATTTCCTTATTTTGTGTATATATGCATTATACATGCATTATATTTTATTATTTGGATGAAAAAACATGTAAATCAACGAATATGCCATGAGACTGCTGTGGCATAATGTGCCACTCCTAGGTGTGAACATGAGCATGCAGTAACATGCTCAATAACAAAGTTTATTATCATATGTTTTATTATCATCCTCATTTTCTACACGTCATGTTTAAAATAAATTTAATAATTATTGTTTTAAATTGTAAACCTTGTATTATAACTCGTATTTTACTCTGTAACTTGTAAACCACTCCGCCGTCGTCTGGTCCCAAGTCCAGGGTGCGAAAGGAGGAGGGTGGTTGGCCTGCCGCGTCGACCAGAATCGGGTAACCGAAGAAACCAGGCAAGAAACCAATGGATAGTACAATTAATCATTCACGAAATAATGCTACCGCATCTGAGGCAGCCGATGCGCCAGCTCCGGGGACCAGGGATGCTGGTGAGAAGTTGGCAACTGGCCGAAAACCCAAATATTTTACACCGAAATCGGACATTCGAATCGCCGCATGGAATGTGCGAACGGGGCATCACGTCGGCCAAAAGGAAATCATAGCAATGGAATTAGCGAAATGCAAAATATCGATCGCCGCATTATCGGAATTACGACTCACGGGATCGGGAACAATGACAATTGATCCGCCAACAATCGACGAGACGATGACGCTATTTTATTCCGGAGGCGACAAACGAGAGGCCGGGGTCGGCTTCATGGTCGATCGCCGAGCTGCCGGCAGCGTTATTGCGTTTCAACCGATATCCGAGCGCTTAGCAGTTATCACCATCGATGGAACAATCAAGACCCATATCGTTTCCGTTTACGCGCCAACCGAGATGAGCCCGGATACGAACAAAGATGAATTCTACTACCAGCTTCAACACACGCTGGATACGATACCCCGAACCGAATTAATTATACTAGCGGGCGACTTTAATGCACATACGGGTGTAGATCGGACGGGTTGGGAAGAAACGATGGGAAGATTTGGACACGGCGAAATTAACGACAATGGACTACGCCTGTTATCATTCGCATTGTCGAACAACATGATCGTCGGAAACAGCATATTTCGTCATTCCCGCAAACATCAACTAACGTGGCGAAATCCGTCCGGTAAAGATTCAGCAATGTTGGACTACATTTTAATCAATTCGAGATTTCGATCAACAGTCAAAGACGTACGGGCGATGCGTGGACCCGATTGCGGATCGGATCACTATCTCGTTCGAGCGAAATTACAAATGCGACTACAACGAGCGAAGAAAAAAGCGCCACCACCAACCAAGAGAAACTGGGCATGTCTACAGGACCCAGCCATTGGACAGAAATTTCAAATCGCGCTATCCAACAAATTCGCAACGCTCGTAATATCAGACGATATCGACTTTGAAGAAATGCAATTATCGGAGTCCTTTGTGAAGTGTGCAACGGAGCTGTGCCCACCCATCCGTCGACGGACGCAGCAATGGATTTCGGACGACTGTTTAGACCTCGTCGACCAACGAAAACGGATGAAACACGTCAATTTCGAAAAATACCGATTATTGAACAATGAAGTCCGACAAAGAATGAAATCGGAACGAGAAGCGCATTGGAATAACGTTGCAGCCGAATTGGAAGAAGCAGCATCGAGGCACGAATACCGGACGCTATACCAAACAATCCGACGGTTAGGCGGGAAAACAACATCAACGAACGACAACATCAAGAAATCGGATGGAACTTTCGTGATCTCCCCCCACGAGCGCCTGCAGCGGTGGAGGGAATTCTTTAATCAGCTGCACAATCACGATCCGCCTCAAGGTCCAGCACCGCAACCGCCGATTATCAATCAGCCGGCGAATCCGTTTTCCGATAACGAACCAACAATAAACGAAGTGAAAACGGCAATAAAATCGCTGAAAAATGGTAAAGCGCCGGGTCCAGATCAAGTTACCGCCGAGATGATCAAAGCCGGAGGTGACATTCTATTACAACAACTACATGTTCTCCTAACGCATATTTGGCAATCGGATCGTATTCCGTCGGCATGGAAGAAAGCCATCGTTGTGCCAATTTTAAAGAAAGGCGATAGCAGAGAATGCAAGAATTATCGCGGTATTAGCCTTCTTTCAATAGTCGGCAAAGTATTTACAAAAATCATACAGTCGAGGCTACAAAAACATCGAGAACAAACGAGCCGAGAGGAGCAAGCAGGATTTAGACCATATCGAGGATGCATTGATCAGATATTCGCTCTTCGTCAGCTAATGGAAGAAAGAATACGGTGCGGCAAACGAACAATCGTCGTCTTCATAGACTTTAAATCCGCCTTCGATTGCATCGATTGGAACAGCTTATGGAGTGCCTTGGAGACAGAACAAGTGCCACCAAAAATCATTAAACTTCTCCAATCATCGTACGATGGCTTAACCAGCAGCGTTCGAATCCGTAACGATTTGTCTGAGGAATTCCCGATTCAAACTGGTGTTCGACAAGGAGACGTCGCATCGCCGCTACTTTTTAACGTGGTGATCGACGCGATTATGCGGAGAGCATTCGACGGTCGACGCGGAGTTAGATACGACGAATCAAACTTCATAACCGATTTGATGTTCGCTGATGATAGCGCCGTTTTCGCCGACACTGATGCCGAAGCAACGGACATTTTATACGACATATCCGGAATTGCTCAATCATATGGATTGAAAATCAATGCGGATAAGACCAAAGTGCTCACTACGAACGGTTCGAAGGCCAGCGTTTACCTCGATGGAACCCAAATCGAACAGGTCCCACAATTCAAGTATTTAGGATCGTTGGTTACGGAAAAGAAAGTGGCTTCGACGGCCGATGTCCATAGCCGGATCGGTCAGGCAACAGCAACATTCGCCTCGCTCAAGTGGTGCATATGGAAGCGAATGAATATTACCATCAAAACCAAAGTACGACTATACCGAACGTTGGTTCTTCCCATTCTTCTTTATGGATCGGAAACGTGGACGTTACTACAATCGGACCTCAAAAAGTTCGAAGTCTTCCAAATGCGATGCTTGAGGCAGATTCTCGGTGTCTCACTCCGCGACCGAATTCGAAACGAGACCATTAGAGAAAGATGCGATCTAGTAACAACGATCGAAGAAGAAGTACAAAAACGTCGACTACGATGGTTCGGCCATGTTTGCCGAATGAACGACAATCGCTTGCCACGTAAACTTCTTTGGCGAGACCGTCCGACAGAATGGAGAATTCAGCGATCGGCACCGAAGAAAACCTGGCTAAATACCATCAAAGGCGACCTTAAAAATCAACGATTGTCGGCTAGGGATGCTCGAGACGTGGCAAAAAATCGTCAAGAATGGAAGCGAATCGTGAATGGAGTACGAGATCCAGCGGCACCGACAGCAGCGTATTGGCTGCGAGGGCGACCCCCTCCCCAATCGCCGGCTACGGAATAAATAATAATAATAATAATCATCCTCATTACATCCGTAAAAGAAAGCCAATGCTAAACTATCCTCCTAGTCGGTTTCGGCTAGTGTCCAATGAGTTTATAGTTCCGTTAGGGGCACCTCGATGTTCTAGGTCAGTCGGGGGCTCCAGGTCCAGGTTCCGGGCCTTTATTCATATCTAATGCTATAATACCTTTCAGCGTTTTATCTTCGATTAGAACTGGAATTTACAGCAACGGCAGGTTAACATTCCATTTTTGCCGAATAATCATCGGTCTGCTTTAGCTTTTTGATATATCACCAGAAGCTCTATCGTCGCTCTATATGTACTCGTACATTGCAAAAAGAAAACTTTTCAGGGCATAGAAAATACTGAAAAACTTCGTTAAGGAGATGTGTTTTTCAGTTGTGTGAATTGGAAAAAAATAGTTTACTATACTAACGAATAAAACTGTCAAAGAGTTAAGTTATTTCCAAAGAATCACAACTAAGCACTGATATCACCGGGTATCAAGACATCGCCGGATGAAATCATCAACTCACACCTACGAGATGTCACTGCAATAATGATTACAATAAAACTAAGCAATTAAAGACATAAGGACGTGGACGTGATCCGGAGCCTGATTTTATACAAATAACAATGAAATGTTACTTTTAAAGGCTAAGTCCGCCTTAGCATTATGATACTGGCGAATTGCTATTATAAGACCCATACGTAGTATTGAGAAAGCTTGGTAATCATCTTTATTGTTGTATATTTTTATCCAAACTTTTTTCATTAGACATGTATTTGTCTGATGAGGAGTATAAAAAGCCTTAATAGGTTGAAGGAGTTGAAGGATGTCGTCAAAACGATGGGCATCAGAGCTGCCCGTTAGACCATAGAGTTGGTGATGCCAGTCAATGTTTTTCAATGCATTATTAATAGAAGGATAGTCACTTCTACGAAAATTGGGGGATTGCCGCAGAGCTGCCACAATTTCAAGAGGTGGTTAGTGCGTATCTCAAAGGAAGACGTGGCTCAGAGGATCTGAGAATTTAGTCACGGAAAACTTGTGCAATCTTGTACAGGGTGGGCCAGAATAATTAAACGGTTTTTACTTAATATTCGTACGACTGTACAATGAGTTTCGATTCACCCGGCCGTCATGTTTAGTAATGTTTAGCCTAACAACTGTGATTAGATGCATTTCGATTCATTATTGGTTTGAGTCGCAATAACAATGGATGTCGAACGTCAACTCGTCTTAAATTTGCACAATCTTGATTTTCGAAATACTGATACTTTCCGGTCAGAAAGAAAATCCTGAAAATTTGAAATGAAATTTCCATGAATAAAAAATTTGTACCGCGTGCAACTCATTTTCAATACGAACCAAAGGATAAATCGAAACCAAAGGATAAATCAAAATGTTTATATCAAATCCTACTAAAAAATATACATATTCCTTATGCTTCAAACATTTGTTTTTTAGAGACAAAAATAAACCCTTCAGTTATTCTAGCCTATCCTGTATATGATTGTTTGTATTGGGCGTAATGTTGCATTGATTCAACTAGTAAAAGATAATGCAATAAGAAATAACCGGGATAATAAGGAATAATTAAGAAATAAACGGCATAATTAGGAATAATTAAGAATGTATTGGAGTATAATATATTAAGAATAAAATTTATTATTATTATTTAACAATGGAGTGTAAGTAAAGACAGTTTGGAGAGAGTCAAATCAATTGAAGAGATATTATAGCCTCCAATCAGGATAAATCTGCGAGCAGGCAAGTAATTTATTTACGCACATAGTTAAGGCTTCGTATCCAAATCGGTTTAGAGGTTAATATCAGTTTATAACTTTTCAGAGTATATTGCTGGGTAAAAAAAACGATAAAATATATCCATTACGATCAGTCAAAGAAGTAATCAAAGAAGTAATCAAACTTTGACATATTTATAGAATTAACCCTGCATACTTGAACGGAATCCTGGTTTCGAAATTCATTACATAAAGACGTATAGCTTTCTTTAGGGCATTGGATTCAAAATACGATCAAACTTTTGATGGAATTCTTAAAATACGGGGAATGTCTTTAGTTCTACAAACACCTGCATTGGCGGATTCGCTGGATCACTTATATAGCTAACACTGCGACCAAAGCTCGATTTTTGGCTGACGAGAAAATAAATTCTTATGTCACATCAATGATTCTTCTAAAAGAGAGGGGATTGCCAAGAAAATAATGATAATCGCGTTTAAAAATTAATGTTTAAAGCAATTGATTGACATTTTCTATTAATTCTATGCAATATTTCGTCATTTGACGTTCTCAAGCAAATGACAATGCTGGGTATCGAACAATTACGTGAAAACAGATTATTTAAAAAAAAAATATTTTCAAAGAGTGAAAAACGAGAAATGGATGTATATGTTATATCGACCAGTCAAAGTAAACACGTGTGAATAAAATATTATTTTAAAATGCTATGTTACCTCATTAGAAATTGGAAATTTCGGAGAAATGCTCAATTAAGAAAATTAAATGATTGTTTTCAATAATTCGTCTAAATTCAACCCCTAATGTGTGAAAAGGAAGTTAACGATTGAAACTATGGAACTTCTGAACAAGGTATAATATAAACTTGAAATTCAGACCATTTCCTCTAATAAGGAAGTCATGAACTCCTAACTTGCTAAAACTTTAGTTGTAATTGTAGTATGTCAACGCCTTAACTCCTATTTTCTAACTAAATGCCACACAGATAATGCCATGTAATAATCCGCTAGTTATATATATTATTACTCAATATTCAAAACTATATAAAACAATTTAGTTCTACTCGAGTAGGTAGGCATTCCTACACTTGGATGCGTCGTTGCGTCTAGCATTCTCAGTGATGTAAATAATTAAGGAAAATAAACTATCGTGATAGTTGCGACTATAGAAATTATTTTAGGTAATTTAAAATCAGTTTAAAAGTCATTATTATTTAGAAAATAATATAATAATATTATTGCTGATTAAGTAAAGAGGACGATGTCTATAACATTAATTATCACAGTAACAGTCATGAAAATAGATAATTAAATACTAAAAATGTCTTAATTTAATAGTAAAAACACATTTAAAACAAAAAGCTTTTATTAAAATGCTCTGTCCCGAGCCAACTCCGGGTGCATCAGCCGTGTCATAGTGGAACGTCGAACAAGCTTACATAATTGAATGCTATACACAATTTCGTGTTTGTGCTGTTGATCGTTGAGGAGCAGCAGCCCTATTGCGGTCAAACTTAGAACGGGCTATCATAATTGAATGCGTATACAAAATTTCGTTTCTGTGCTTTTAACCGTTGAGGAGTCCTCTCGTCGGGAGCCAACCCTGGGTGCAGTAGCCATGTCATGGTGACATTTAGAATGGGTTATCATAATTTAATGCGTATACAAAATAGTGTGTCTGTGCTATTGACCGTAGAAAAGTATCCTCGTCGGGAGCCGATCCTGGGTGTAGAATCAGGTTATGCTCACTATAAAATTGTATTCTTATCTGAACTGAACCAATATGTAAAATTTTAACTTCATAGAGTAAGAGGAAGTGGTTCTAATTCAGCTTGCAAGATTTGACATAAACAAACTAACATACATACATACGTACTGACAAATATTGCAAGGTAAATCAAAGCTTGGAAAATTTAATAATAATATTGCTGAATTAGTAGAGGACGATGTCTATAACATTAATTGTCATAGTAATAATGTAAGAGTTATGAAAATAGATAATTGTACACCAAAAATATTAAAAAAATAATTAATGACCTTCGACGATAAAAGTAAAAATTACACTCTTTGGAAAATGTCAACTATTAGGACATTTTCCTTTATTTTACAGTATGATACTATGAAATATGTATTCTGCATTATCCAAATCATATATTGGAAGCTATCGACTGTTATATAATACTTCTTAGAGATTTTCACCTACAAAATCGAATAAACCTTAATCTTCGACTTGCCACTGCAGGTGACTTAGCTTACTCGATTCCCTAAATTCGAAAAGTGATCAAAGGGGTATGCAATGTGTAGCCCGTCTTAGAGAGTTAATTTATAGTAGATTTAAGCGCCGCTAAGTTAGTTTTGCTATCAATTACAAGCGGCAGAAGACGGCGAAATCATAAATCTCGCATTAAGCTGACTTTATAGTTAAAAGTGGTGGAAACACATGGGTGAAGTTGCCGTCTGCGTAGGTACACGAAGCGAGAGCGCCAGAAACTTTAACGCCAAGTTTATCCTTGATCTGCGGAGTGGAAACATTGCCAAAGTTATTACCGAGTGTGGAGTCGTACGCAAGGAAATAAATAGTGATGTCCAAATTTGATAAAAGCTGTTGAAATGACAGCTCTTCCAGGTGGATGGTTAATCCAAATTTTCTCATTATGCTGCAGTGTTATGTATTCAATCGCGATGTCATAGATTTTATCATATTGTAATATTTAATCATCTAAAGTTTGGTTTAAAGACATGTCCCTAAGTTTAAACCCGAGATATTGGGAAAGTGATCAGGTCCAATTTTTTTGGGAAATCGGTCTAAGGTGACCATGCATCTTAGAAATCTTATTCTATACAAGAAAACATATAATATGCAGAAAATCCTCTCTATCTACTTAAAGAAAAAATCTAATTTTGGCTATGTCCATACACACTTATTATTACTTCTGGCAAAAGAGAATTAGTGCGGATTCAATTATATTTGCCTGGGTTGTAGTAGATGCATAGTGATATTTACTTGGACTTAGTAACTTTTCTTGGAATAAGAATGGATTGTGTAATGATACTGCGTTCAGAAATCGAAAGGTCGATGTTTGATCAAAATTCTACAGGTAAAAAACAAATCGAATACAATGTCATATTTATAGCTTTTACTGTTATTTAAGTGAAAACAAATGAAGCTTGAACCTTCCTTTGATTTATCATAGAAAATTTCATTCAACTTTCAGAATGTTGATAATTGGACTTGATCACTGTATCCAGTATACCGATAATTTGCCCAAATTATACTAAAAACAGTTTATGGTTTTCGTTTTTTAGTGTTTTCGAAGTAAATATGTAAGCGAAGCTTAAATATCCGATAAAATCAAATGAAAGAATGAGACGTATCAGTCAAATAACATCTTTATTTGTTCAATTCGTTAACCCCTCTCCTCGCGGAATAAAATTCAGCCGTCCCATTCGCGCGCGACCTTTTCGCGCGCAAAATCGACGACCTTGATAAAAACGACCATAACTTGTAAACCACTATACGGATCATGAAAAGAAGAACTGTAAAATGATCGCATTGAAATTTGACATATAAAACATTATAACCTTATCTCGTAAATCAATTAAGATAATAATGGCGACAAATTACAAATTTGGCGAAGTGAAAAAACTCGCCTATTTATCATTTCGATGTTTTTATCACAAAATACGAAAGTCTATGCGGAAATTGTATTTACAGTTATGTTCTTTATTAAATGCTTTACCAAAACCATTATTTTGTTTTACTTCTTTGCATACAAAAATATTTAGTTTTTCAGTCATAATAACCAAGAAAAATTTGATGTCTCCTCGTAAAAAATTTTTTTTTAAATTTTGTATTTCTGACTACTTAGGGACTTTATTTATATGAAATTCTTTCATAATAACTTTTCCACTACACTACACTTCTTATAAAATCATACTAGACCTTTCAGCTTTGTCTGATATTACAGAAAAATCCAAACTTTTGCGAGTCAGTGACGAAAATTTGGTATAAACTTTGACAGGTCATAATACAAAAGTGGATAAAGTTTTTCAAATATATTGTGTTATTATGTGCTTATTATATGTCTAATAACTAATTATTATACTCTAAAGAGTCACATTTCATAGAAAAACTATAGTAAATCACACTCAAAATATGGTAATTCTTCCATACTAATTACGTAAACAAATAGGTATGCGCACCCCGCGATTTCGCGAATATCGATAAAATTAGGCAGCGCGCCTGTCTATGCAATATCGCGCGGTGCGTTCTTATCTGTTTAGGCAAATTCGGAGTGTGATTTTCTAGTTTCTTCTATGAAATGTGACTGGAGTATAATAATTAGTTATTGGACATCTAATAAGCGTCAAGTTTTCAATACATTCGAAAAACTTCTAACCACTTTTGTATGCCTTTGCAATTATTATGAAATCAGACTATCGCGGTTGCTTCACATTATAGCTTTATAAACGAATTTACCGCGTGAAGTGTGTAGCACCCGACGTTTCGGCGACGTTGCCCAGGGTAGACTGGACAGCGGCGGCTGCAACGTCGCCGAAACGTTGGTGTCCAAACTTTACGTGGTAAATTCGTTTTTTAACCACATTTGTATCATGCCTTTGCAATTATTATGAAATCAAAGATTATCGCGGTTGTTTGACATTATAAATAGGTAGCTTTATAAACGAATTTACCGCGTGAACTTTGTAGCACCCGACGTTTCGGCGACGTTGCAGCCGCCGTTGTCCAGGGTAGACTGGACAGCGGCGGCTGCAACGTCACCGAAACGTCGGCTGCTATAAATTTCTGTTCGATACCAGGAGATAGCCGGACAAAGGATGCCATGGTCCGCGATAGATTCGGTACACCGATCCATCATTAAAATTTCGTAGAAGAAAACTCAACAAACCATTTTTTTTTATTTACTAAATTTCCAGTACAAAAATTTTACAGTAACAGTCATTTGATAAAAATAAAACAAACATGTCATAAAAACAAACAAAACAATTGAACCGACTAAAATAAAAACTTTTATTAGTTGGTAGGTATATTAGGTATACAATTATACGTTTCTTTATTTTTTATGCGACTTATGCTTTTTATTGGTACTAAATTTCTAGTACAAAATAGTATTTACTAAATTTCCAGTACAAAAATTTTACAGTAAGTCATTTGATAAAAATAAAACAAACATGTCATAAAAATAAAGCCGCCCTATCGCGTACATAGCCGCGTACATAGCCGCCCTATCGCCACCGAACAGTTCCCGCGCTATGACGGATTCCGCGTCTAACGACAACTCATTCTCGTCGCCTTCGTCCGCATTCGTGCCGACGTCCCGCTGTCGACGTCTTGCTGACTCCCTAGCGCGACAATCACGACGAACCCTCTCAGTTTCACCCACCATCTCTTTCAATACAGCGGGGACGTCTTCATCGGTCTTACATACTTCTACAATTTCACCACCTTGACACCAGACATTCTCACCGACCACAGCTCGCATGGCGGCGTGCCTACCGCGTCTATATGCCCCCGGCCGTCCACCTCTGCCCGCGCCCCGCCGTGCCCCGCCGGCTACCCTCCCCCGTCGTCCGCGGCCTGCCGCGCGGCCTCCTCGGCCGGCCGTCGCGCCGCCTCCTTCGCCGCCTGGCTCGCCGCCTGCCGCGCTGCCCGGCAAGCCGCGCGTCGCTCTTCGTCGCGCGCCGGCTCTCCCGCGTCCGCTGCCCGCTGCTAGTCGCCCCGCCGCCGCCAGAGGTTGCCTGAAAATTAAAACAATATTGAATTTCAATATTGAAAGTCTGAATTTCAATTCAATTTCAAAAACCTAATTCTGTTGTAGTGATCGAAAATTTCCCCTGACCGCAAATTTCTGTTTCTTTATTCCATCCTAACTTCTAAACGCTTAGACCGATTTAGAAGTCTGCGGTATTACTAGAATCGTTATGTCATCCCGTAACAGTCCAGTGAAAAATGAATCCCCTTAGGGAATATAAAATCAATTGATACGTAGTAAAATTATTCATAAGTAGTAGAAAAGATATGTAGATATGTAGGAAATCTGGGCTGTGTCTCACCATGCGGTGTAAGATCGTTATACCAGCCTGGGGTGACGGGTTCGCCCGTTGTAGTCGACACCGTCCAACTATGCAGCTTTCCGGTAGCGAACGCTTTCGTTTAGCTCGGGCCAAAAGATCAATTGTAGGTAAACCTCTGATCGGTTCAACACGATTCAACGCCTATTCAGTAGCCTCCTCGTGTGAAAGGCTACCCCAGGTAATGCTCTTGCGTCTCAGGCCTCACGGCTAGTGGATCGGTTTCTCCTGGTGGATTTCCCCGGGCGCTACTGGACGGTTTGCGTACCGTTCGACAATTTGAATATTACGATGAATAATTTTACTACATATCTTTTCTACTACTTATGAATAAATTTACTACGTATCAACTGCTTTTATATTCCCTAAGGGGATTCATTTTTCAACGAATACACCAATTCTTCTAAGGACGGTCAGATTATCGACGATCCTACTAAGCAGTATTTTGTTTGTTACCTTTCAGAGATCGCCGCTGCGTTCGCGCTCTGCGTCCCCTGTCTGGCTTTCGCCGCCAAGTACTCTAAGGTCTGTATTTATTAATTTTTCTTTCTTACGGGCATGTGGCGGAGCTTGATGGTGGACTGTTTTGTCCAAGTCTTCTGCGCTCACTTCACGAGAGATAGAATGACTATACGTTAAAACTTCCTGAGGTGACGGGCTCGCCCGTTGTAGTTGACGACTCTATTCGACCATATAAAATCGAAGACTATCGCGGTTGTTTGACATTATTGCGATACGTCACTTCACAAATTTACTAAAAACTAAGTGAAAAAAAGGAAATGGCCTGCTCCAATCGGTAATTATCATTCCTACACAATTTTAGAATGCATATAACTCACTTTTACGGGTAAAATCCAATTAAAAACACTTAAAATCACAATAATTGTAGCGCGCCGCGTAGCACTCGTTCGGCGCTTTGTGTCGCTGTCAACAGTGGAAAGTTCCACGACGTTTGGAGTGTTGCAATATCTCATACAGCTTTTATCGCATGATACTATCGTAGAATTTAATAGTAACGAATCTTTGGCTATTTTCTGGCATCATACGATAAAATAAAGAAGCCCGTTCTATTTTTAAATGGATTTTTTCGCAAACGGCCCCCATCGCGTCCCCAAATGGACGCCCTTCATTTCAGTGTATTAAAACTTGCATCCCCAAAAGGACGCCTTTCATTTGAAGGGTTAAATATGAGCCATCAAGGTAAAATAGTGGGAGCCACAACGCCAAAATTGTCGAAAAACATTGCTTATATGACAGAGCATAGCATTGTTAATTTCACAAAGGCGTGCTTTCACAACTTTACTTTGATGGCTCATATTTCACAATTTTACTTTGTGAAATTCGCAATGTTAACACATTGCGAATTTCACAACTTTACTCTGTTGATTCGCAATCAATTCCGCCTTTCAACCTTGTGGGTTTAGCAATGCGCACTTTGCTTCATTAGCAACTTTCAAGTTGTGTTTCTAACAGAGTTGTGGTTCGACCTTGTGGGTTTAGCAATGCGCACTTTGCTTTATTAGCAACTTTCAAGTTGTGTTTCTAACAGAGTTGTGGTTCAACCTTGTGGGTTTAGCAATGCGCACTTTGCTTTATTAGCAACTTTCAAGTTGTGTTTCTAACAGAGTTGTGGTTCAACCTTGTGGGTTTAGCAATGCGCACTTTGCTTTATTAGCAACTTTCAAGTTGTGTTTCTAACAACTTGAAAGTTGCTAATAAAGCAACGTACGCATTGCTTCAGATCTTCAGCATATTTTATTTGTACTGCTGTATACTGTACAACCGCTGTGTAAATATTAATTGCAGGGAAAAAGAAATCCATTATTGCTATTCCTGCAATATTTACACTGCGGTTGACCAGGAACAGCATTGCAAATAAAACCTGAAGAAGATCTGAAGCCTATGTTGCATTACTTGTGCGTGTTTGTGTATCCAATAACCTAAAACATAAACAACAGTTACACAAAATAAAACATTTATTTATTTACAACTGACATACATGTTATAACAAAAGGAGTGTTTAATTTTAATTTTACTCGAATAATTTTATGTGGAGACAGAGTTTAGGTCGGAAATAGAAAATTTCCATACAAAATAGTCATTAAGAACTTGAAAGACGTTTCTGTAATATTTTGTATAGAAACGTATGCTCTAGAAACTCTGTCTCCTCTTAACTAAGATTAACAAACATAAGAAGCCATAAATTTACAGATTACAGTTTTATTCATACATGTATAAACTATTTTGATCATTATAATATTTAACTTTTCAACTTTTAAGATTTTCATTCATTTCAATTAAATAGGCTTGCTAAGTACAACATGGAGCTCAGGTAGATTGATGTCACATCCGATAACTACACCATTGCATATGAACGGATGTTGCATCAATTCCTGATCAATGAATACTGACGTCTGACACGAGTTTCGTAGATAATAAGCATGATAATGATCATCTAAACCTATTGTTTCAAAAAGCTTTGCCTTAATTATTATTTTACATACACCATCAACATATACATCTTTTATTTTAGCAAAGGTAACATTTTCCTCCTCAATTGCAGAAATAATTATGTCATTTGCTTTATTAATTTTAATTTTACTCGAATAATTTTATGTGGAGACAGAGTTTAGGTCGGAAATAGAAAATTTCCATACAAAATAGTCTTTAACCCTTCAAGCCCCGCGACTAAGCCCCGCGACTTCTATATCGAAGTCAACTGAACGCGTCCAGGAAAAGTGATTTGATTGGGTTTTTCGTGTCATTCCGTATTCAGTTGTATTTTATTTAAATGCACGATGATATTTGTATCATCGTGCATTTAAATAAAATACAACTGCATACGGAATGACACGAAAAACCCAATCAAATCACTTTTCCTGGACGCGTTAAGTTGACTTCGATATCGAAGTCGCGGGGCTTGAAGGGCTAAGAACTTGAAAGACGTTTCTGTAATATTTTGTATAGAAACGTATGCTCTAGAAACTCTGTCTCCTCTTAACTAAGATTAACAAACATAAGAAGCCATAAATTTACAGATTACAGTTTTATTCATACATGTATAAACTATTTTGATCATTATAATATTTAACTTTTCAACTTTTAAGATTTTCATTCATTTCAATTAAATAGGCTTGCTAAGTACAACATGGAGCTCAGGTAGATTGATGTCATATCCGATAACTACACCATTGCATATGAACGGATGTTGCATCAATTCCTGATCAATGAATACTGACGTCTGACACGAGTTTCGTAGATAATAAGCATGATAATGATCATCTAAACCTATTGTTTCAAAAAGCTTTGCCTTAATTATTATTTTACATACACCATCAACATATACATCTTTTATTTTAGCAAAGGTAACATTTTCCTCCTCAATTGCAGAAATAATTATGTCATTTGCTTTATACCGCTCAGAACACTTTTCTGCCCATTTGACTTTATACAATTTGCTTATATTAGACAGCTTAATTTTATTTAGAATTTTTTTAACTTTACTATCGGCAATTTCTTTTTGGCCTCCGAATGAAAAAGACGAACCTATACTTCCCTTTAGAAAAATATCATTTAAGATCAACTGATGTCTTCGAGCTATTGTGAATGTCATGTTCATTCGATTATTTGAGGTTTTTGCGGCTAACTTGTTCGGTCGATGTTTAGCTTCAAAGCGCATAGAAGACAGATGCCGTAAGGGACCAAATCGTAACATTGCGGAGTGGTAATGCAATAAATTGTGAAACTTGGGTTTAAGAGATTGTTCGAACAATGTGGTAAACATTTCGCAAAGGTCAGCTACTAAAAACTTAAAAAAGTCAATTTGATCAGGTGCAAAGGCGGGAGATAAGACAAAATCTATAACTTTCATCAATTGAATATATAGTTCCCAATACTTATCGTACCTCGGAACGAAATTGCCGAACATCACCCCAAAATACTTGCAAAATGTGTACATTTCGGCAGCGTTTAAACGTATATTGCCCTTTCGTATATTAGGCATTGCTAGCGTGACCGGTTTATCTTTTTTATCAGGGCCATAGGAAAATGAAGAAATTTTGCTATTAACAATATCGATTGAAAAATATTTCAGTTTATCTACAAAAACTACAAGCAGTGAACACATGATATACTTTGAACAACCTTCGTGTAAGTCGTGCATTACATCAAAACCCATTTGTGAAAATAAACTAAAATTTTCTATCTGAAGCCATGTACAATTCTCTTTCACGCCTGTCAGAGATGGATTGTTCGTATTTAAATCTTCCTGATAGTTAGAGTCCGTTCTTAGAAGAGATGTATTTTCATAGAATTGCTTTTGCATTAGTTTCTTTTCTACTTTACAAGTACGACAAGGGAAGTTGCCCGAGAAGCTTTCAACAAAGCCTAAAACACTGTGCAAACCTAAATTATCTCCCAAAATGAGTGCCAATTCAAAGTAAACGGTTCCTTTAAAATTTGGTAGATCGAATGATATTCCGTTTCGAATTAAGTCATTGAACTGATCAATTAGAGGCTGGAATATTATTTTATTTCCAAATTCGACTCTGTCATTAGAATGATATAATAAAGTCAAAAAAATGTTAGACAATTGGGAGGCATAATAGTAAGGCAGACAAGGAAGAGAAATGTAGGCTGCCCCCAATTTATGTATGCCACTATGACTCCCCAAAGGGTTCAAAGTCTCAAAATCATCTATTTGCAAAAATACTGGCATGACTAATTTTTCTCCATGAAATCTCTGTCTCCAAAATGAACCATGCATAAAATGTTCCACACTGACTGATGCGTCATGGTTCATTAGTTTTTTCATATTATCTATCGTCTGACATAGCAACCGAGGCAAAGAAAAAAATTTGTGCAAAACCGCTTTCATTTGTATTTTATGCGCCACGCAATCTACTGCTTGATAAAAACTGCTTCCATTTTTTTTTACAAAATCAAATCTGCGACCCACCACATAAGGCTCAGGATTAATTAAGGACCCTTTTCCGTCAAAGTACTTCAATCTATGGTGCATTGAATTAAACATTTTTAAATCACTTATAATGTTTTCCGTAGCAGAGCCGGGCGTCATCGGTAATAAAGGCTTGATAGATAAGTTGAAAATGTTTTCAATACCGTTATAAACTGTATCTGACACATTTATCGGCAATTGAGGATTACTATAAAGGGATGAAAACAGTTGAGCCATGGTTTTGCTCAGTGAAACAGTATTCAAATTAATGTTTACATATTTTGCTTTGATAGCTTCATTTTCTAGTTTAGAAACTATTTTATCATCATTTTGTAACCCAGCTGGTGTAGTGCGCATATGTGAAGTGTCCATATTGGATGAAATTGCTTCAGGGGCTTGGGCCTCTGAATGGTCTTTCAAATAATGACGTCTAAACGAGTTGTAAAGTTGATACCTTCTTCCGCAACCAATAGTTGGACAGAAATAGACCTGGCCAGGATGATAAATAGTGTAGTGGTTTTTAAATTGTCTTAAATTAAGAAGAGACCGTTTACATAACACGCATTGCACCATCGTGTCTATTTAAAACAGATGCGAGTAAATCTAACATCGGAGTACCTTCCGTGTCATACTTGCTTTTCATGAGATATATACTTCTTTGAACGAACATCCAAATAGGTGCACATTCTTTCGGGTAAGGTAAATCTAATGCCCACAATATTTTAAAAGCATTCGTAATAACATCACACACATTGGAGAAGGTGTACCGAATGTCTTTTGATATAATTAAATCGTACTGCGCAACATCCTTCCAACTGGGGCCAACAGCAATAATATACGGAAGCACATGTATGTTTTTCTCTGTAAGTTTAGCTTCTCTCTCAGAACAATGGGTTTCGAGGTCTGATACAGACGGTACTAAACTTATGAAGGCGCTGCTTACTTCTGTACGCGAGGGGTTCCACTGTTTCTTGACACCTTTCACCGGTATCGTATGCATCTGCTTGAGCAGCAGCGGAATTGACAGGAAGGCCGCAACGTTCGCTGGTTCTTCTCCCACTGCAAATATAAATTTTACAAATAAATAAAATATATCATCACTCGTCTGTTCGTCTCGCACTCAAAATATACCGGATTATTCGGCCATGACTGCCGTAACTCTAGAAGTAGTTGAGGAGATTTAATTTGATAAATATTTTTAATAAGTAAGACTTTTTTGTAAGCATTATTAAGATCTACAACTTTTCTCTAGAACTTAATCATATATCTCTCATCGTTAAGGCAGCGTTCGTTAGAAACGTTTTCGTTCGACCGTTTTTTCCGACTTACTTTGAAAATCCGACTACCACGAAAAAGTCTTCTCATTTCTCGGATTAATATATAGCCTATGACACTCACAAATAACGTGGCTTTCTATTGGTAAAATAACTTTCAAAATCAGTTCAGTAGATCCAGAGATTACTTCCTACAACGTCACAAACTTTACCTCTTTATAATATTAGTATAGATAAGGGCTGTTAAAGAAGAAGAAGAAGAAGACAGATTTTAATAGAACAATTAAATGGCCAGGACTTAAGTTAAGGTATTATTTAGAACTAAACATTACTTACAGGTTGCAAGATCCAAGACAGATTGAATATCAACTCTGCGTATGAACTCTTGGGCCTTCTCGTCCAATAATGTTAGTAGGCGAGTCTTCACTGTTGGGAATCTTTCTTCGAATTTCCTTTTTGCTTCTCCATATATTGAATTGAAGTCACTGGCGAACTGCACAAAAAAAAATGTTGTATTTACTTATATAAACTTACATCATACTAATATATTTACTATTGCGTTATGTTTTACACAACAATTCTGCATCTAGATACAGGCATTAGAGGCCCCGTTAGATGTGCATAGCGCCTGAGCTGTGTTGATCCTAAGCTGTTGTTTTTCAATGTTCTATTATTTGCTGAGTGACATTGTAATTACTTTTTAATTGTGCAAGCATTAAATAAGTAAATAAAAAAATAATACATAATACACTCAAATGCTTACAATGACGCTACAGGAGCATATTCCAATGTGCGTTTTATTTCTTTTTTTTATTCTATATAATAGTGACACTGGCTACATTTTGCAGAACACATCGATGAGTCATCGATTGCACATTATCTGCTGAAAGCCCACAAAAACGCAATGACTTAATTGAACTTAATTGAATTTCGATTAGCAGCGGTTAGTAGCAAGCTGTCAAACGTAGCTGTCATTCGGATTGTTTACAACGTTTTTGAACACAACATGGAAATCGAAAATAATTACGAATATAATAACATGATACTCTTTGAAAATAATCTCAAAAAAGACAAAATAGAAAAAGCGCGTTCAGCAGAATTGCATCGATGCCGCGTGATCGATGTCTTAGCGGTTAGATCCGCAAAATGTAGCCACTGTATTAAATTTGCAACAAGTGAGAAATGTCGCATGTTGATAAGCTTACAAAATTACTCACCAATTCATAGCCCCATGGAGATTGTATCGCTGGGAATGTTTTGCAGTAAGCTATATAGTCGCTTCCCTCTAGGATGGCTACCCGCTCGCGCAGAGTATTATGCCATTTAGATTTAGCGAGATCTCGGGGTGATGAGGAGACTTTGAGCCACTGCACGTCATCTTGAGACGAGGCCTCCTCATTCTGAAGTTGTTGAAGCAAGTTGAAGTTTTCAGGCAAAGGTCGTGTTCTACCAGGCGTGTCGCTTGTACGCCTTTTCTTCTTTTTATTTTCGCTGTCGCTGCTGTATTCACTACTGCGGCTCTCGCTGCGGCGGGGTTCTGATGGAGTTGACAGGTTTCTTCTAACTGTGATTAGTCGGTTGATAATGAGGCCACTGGCCTGTATAGCCCGACCTTCAACTATTCGAAAGGGGCTGTAATATACGGAGTTTGTTTCTTCCGGAAATAGAGATACAATCTCTTTGGTCCAGTTTTCCCATACTTCTTTTCGTATCGGGTCCGTAACTTTTTTTAGTTTGCGTACTTCTGACTCCACGATGACAGCAGTGATGATTTTTCGGTCCCGTGTCGTTAAAACTTGTTTTTTAAGAAGCGGCTTTCCTGCTGTGGTGGACTCCAACATTGATCGGAGTGTTGTTCCTACCAGGATTGTAGTAAAGTCGATAATTGACACTTCTTCATCAAAATGTGTGAGTTCCCTTTCCTGAAATTAAAAAAAATTATATAATTCTCTACTTATTTTATTTCTCGTCATTTTATAGTATTCAAAAGCGGCCGTAGTCCACGAGACTGCACGAGATCACATTCTGTTCCATCCAATAACAGTTTTTATTTAAAGCCAGTTTTATAATTTTTCTAACTCACCGCCGCCCTGGCAGATGATGAACCGGCTACAGCAGGTGACAAAAACTTCTCTGTAGCATCAATCTGAGTATTAAACGAAGAGACAGTGTGTTGAGGACCCTCCTGTAACCAAAAAATATCCAGCCTTATTGAAGGTTCAATATCATATTATGCTATGACAGGAAATATACTACAGTTAAAACTAAATTGCAATTAATTCAGTTTATTTTACCAAGAGACATTCAATTATATTCGATACAAGCAAAATTTGTTATTTTTAAATTACTGTGAAAATTTTAATTTATTTATTTAAAATGGTGCATGAAATCTACACAAACCTCATGTGGAGTCATACACCATGATGACGGTGAGGGAGTGCAAGATGACGGTGAGGAAGTGCGCGATGTCGACACGAACGACTTTTGCCTAAATGGAGCAGCGACAGAAGTGCGAACGGTTCTTTCATTAAGAACGCTAACCTTGCATAGGTCACTTTCCTTCTTCTGTAAATAAAGGAAATTACTATAATATCTGTAAATAACATAATTACGTAGACTTCGGATAGCCAACCGGACGTCTTGCCGACCGCAATGTGCGTGGGAGTGCAATCGGAACGAAAACCGATAATGTCACGAACATTATGGCACAAGTGTACATCGGAGTGTCGCAAAGTGTTTTATGATTTAAAACTTTACAAACCGTCGAAAAGACAAGTTTGATGCGAACTGACTTTTATCTGAATTTTATTGCAACAGGCATGCAAGGAGCAACCATCAGAACTACTCACGCGGTCCAGTGCTATGCGAAGCTTTCCTTTATCTACGACCTGTGGAACCAAGCTGTAAAGCTCGTGATCGTTAGCGTGCAGCAGAAAGTCTAAATCTGCACCCTGATCTAGAAAAAAAACAATCTATTATAGCCACTCCGTTAAGTCGGAATTATTCTACTTTTGGTACCTCGTCTAGTTTTCAAAAAAAAAATACACACTACTAAATTCAATCATTGCAGTGCTAAATCTGTTAAAAAATAAGGTCGGTTTTTTTTAATTTAATTTATTTTTATTTTGTAAATTAGTTTTATCATGGTTCTTAAAAAAAACTAACCTAACCTACTGTCACATAGGTGTTAATAAATTGTTTTAAAAAACTAACTTAACCTACCGAAATGTATAGAGTTGACACTTTTTAAATACCTATATCTCATTTATTGAGTCCGTTAACTCCTCGAGCGCTAACGTTTGAATTGTAGTGTCTCTTAGAGAACGAGAAGAAGAATAAATCACAATAAAAAGATAGCGTTTCAGAAAAACGACGATTAAGGGGCGAACACATTGCACTATCGGACGCGTTTGCTGCCGTGGCTTAGGACAGTATGTACAGTCGTCCGAAGCCTCAAGGTCGCGATAATAGGACGATTTCTATATAGGACGATAATAGGACGCGATAATATAGGACGGCTCAATAGAAATTCATTACACAGATCGCGCCCGACACATGGCCGCGGCAGCCGACGCGTTCGATGTGTTCACCCTTTATTCCGAAACTACTGATCATATTAAGAAGACCTGATTTTATTATTATTCTAGATTATTGATCTTTCAATATCATTCGACTATATTCACCACGCTGACTCGATAAATATTTTTTTCAAAAAACTTACCTTGTAGTGTGGAAAACAGGTGTACGAGGTTGTTCGATATTAAGAAGTCAAACAGTAGCTGCTGTTCTTTCTCCATTTTTCTGAGATGTCGCCACTTAATCACTGATTGCACTTTTGAACAGTTCGGAGTTGTGCTTTTAATTCTTTCTTGAAAATACGACGCCGTAAAATGCACTTGATCAGAGCGAGCGCTCCGCCCGCGCCCTTGTTACAGACTGGAATCAACTGGAATAGCGTCGCAAACAAACAGCCGAGCGGCGAGCGTGTCGCGACTTGCGCGCGCGGCGGGATTTTGACAACGTTTAGGAAAGCCCCCAACTTTGTAGAAAATAAACGTTGCGGTTTTGACAATTATAGTTTGAGTTTTTCTCAAACCTATCTGCCATTGAGAAAAAATCTACGTCAAAGTTGTGTTAATATCAATTTAAAAACATTGAGGAATTATGAAAACATTGCCTTATTCACAACTTACGTAGTTACTAGCTAGCGTTGCTAGTAAAAGTTGCTAGCGCGGCAACGTATAAAATCAATGTCTCGCTTACATTGTGGAACTGACAAACCAACTATGTTAATCATGGACATTGCTAATTTATCCACAACATTAAAAAAGCAATGTTCCGCTTACATTGTGAAACTCACAATACTCACCTATGTGAATTCCACAGATTAGCACATTGCTAATTTATCAAAGTACCGTAAAGTTGCCATCGTCGCAATGTATAAAATCAATATTCTGCTTACATTGTGAAAATCACAATCTTTAACTATGTGAATTCCGCAGATTAGCACGTTGTCAATTTATCAAAGTAGCGGAACATTGCTATCGCCGCAACGTATAAAATCAATGTTACGTTTACATTGTTAAACTCACAAGCTGTAAAATTGTTAACCCCGCAGTTTAGAGCATTGAGGTAATAACAATGTCGAAAAAAATTGTTAGCGCCACAATTTTATATTGTTGATTCCGCAATTTTTGCATTCGACAAAGTAAGCGTTGCTGACCCCGCAAAGGGTAATTTGTCATTGCCACAATATTCTATGGTTAATTTCGCAATTTTTCGCTCGCAATGTAAAAATGCAGCGTTGTCTAGTAAAAATTTCTCTGAGTGTATAATTTGAATACCTATATCCTATCCTACATATATCCCATCCCTCTCCTCTCCTATCCTTGCAATAGTTCGATAGCAATTTAATTTAATTTAGTGCAATGCAATTTTTTGATTTACCTTATAAAAAAATAATGTAGGAAATAATTAATCGGCCAGCGAAACACCGTATTAAGATAATTAGTCATAATTAATAAAGCGCTGTATGTTGCCCGAAAATTTATTAAAAAAATAAATAAATGATAATGGGTAGGTCACATCGGTACCTACACGGGAAGAGGATGGAGAAAAAGCTGCTGGAATGGCGACTGACTACAATGGATTTCTACTATTCAGTGGAATAAGATGACAGATAAGAGTGGTTATAATAATAATTTTTAAAAAATAAGAAGCCACAACAAATTTTAAAAATGATTACGTGTCCGTGATTGACTAAACTTTGATTTTAATCATGAATACTGCGAAAGCAAAGTAGCATAATTAACACGCACTACTTTCCTCTGCATATTTACCTCATTAATTTTCACCATGCTTTGACAATTTGCATTCAACCACATTAATTCAGGGATTTATATAACCTGGAGTTGCCACAGCCTAAAACAAATAATTAATATTGATTGTATGAAAAAACATAGAGTTATTAATAAAGCGTATAATTTTGACCTGTACCTGAAGAGGAAAAGAATGAAAATTATTGAATGATATGTGAGGTGAATGATTGCATTTGAATAGGAGAGGAGCCTTCAAGAACCAACCATACGATATTTAATTACTAATTTCAAACATTTTATATAAATAGTCGCCATGCTTAAAAATAATAAATTATGTAGATCTTTCAAACCTTGATATTGCAGTTAATGATTCTCTGTGCTTTATTAGTTTTTACTTTCCCGGCCCAAGGAAAAGTATTGTGAAAGCGCTATAAAATAAAGACGTAAATATCCATTTTGACTCCTTACCCCCCCCCGAGACGATTAAGACCATCTTCAGACTGATGTCTACCTGTGAGTCTGTGTGTATGTCTGTGTGTGTGTGTGTGTGTGTGTGAGAGAGAGAGAGAGAGAGGGTGTGTGTGTGTGTATTCCTCCATGATAGCGCCTAAATGCTTCGATTGTGCTAAAATTGGGCATGCAGGCATCATTCGGTCATGGCCATGGCAAGGGTTGTAAAGATTGTAGTTGAAATTGGTTCACCAAAGGGCGCGCTAGTTATACATCAAGCTTGAAATATTGCAATTAGAGACTTCGGTATACAAATGCCTTAATGGACCGAAATCACGTTGTGAAATTTTCGTGTTTTGTTCTGGTTAGTATTCTGTTTTTTTCTTCAGAATATATAAATGTGTTTTTACTACAGCACCAAAATGTACCAAAATGATGCATTGGTATATAATGCGGAGTATATGAACATAATAAACATCCAGCCTTATTATTTCTAAACTGTTGCTTGCTAATAATAAATACTTTATTTGATGCATCTAAACGCTTCATCCGATTTGGCATGCAGGCACGATTCGGCCATGGCAACAGTTCATAAGATTGTTGTTGAAATCGGTCCACCAGAGGGCGTGCTAGTCATACTTCAATCTCGAAATATTGCAGTTAGAGACTTAAAATTCGGTACAAAAGACATTTGGTTGGAATATCCCTTATACAAGCGACGCAAAAAATGAAATACCTCCCCTATTAAGAAAATACTACATCATATTAGAAAATAGCTATTATAATACCACGGAAATACTACAAAATACTGAAATATACTTCATTTGTTATCAGTCACTTGACACAATCACTATCAGTTTGGGGGGGGGGGGAGTTTGTGTGGGGGAAGGAAGAAATGACGGGGGGGGGGGGGGGGGGTTATGGTTGGGTAGGAGTTTGCTTGTCGGGAAAGTTTTGGGAGTGACACAACCGATTTTTCTCACTATATTGCAATAGTTAATGGTTCGCCATAAAAGCAAATTTAACTTTGGAAATAGTGTACGATTAGTCAATACAACAACCACATTCCTATAAAAAAACGAGATTACTGCGGATTTACTGCGTGACAAACAATGGCTATTGCAAATTCCGAATTGAAATTCGGTTAGTTTTATCCCAAGGACAAATAGTGATTCAGCCGAGAATCGAACCCGGAACCTTACAATAGAAGATGATGTGACCTAGCCATTTCGTCATCAGGCCGTGTTCACTCTTTCACTCGTAACTGGTCCAAAATAAAACATAAGAACAATGACAACAATGACATCTCTTGCAACACCAAAGCGACTACGCTAAGCCTGCACACACATTACTCGTTCATTGTTCCGTATTTAATCGCCGCGAAAAAAATGTCGTGCTCAACACTTTCCTCGATAAGAAATGACATTATTGGTTTATGTCACGTGAGTAGATCGTTATCTGGTCGGAATGCTATCCGAGCGATGCCAGGCTTGTGTCTATGTACGTACCTACTCCTTCCCCCTCTAATTAACAGGGCTGTGCCATTACTAGATTTTGGAGAAAGCATCGACAACCAGTGACAGTTTGTAATTCTTGTAGTCCTGCTGTATAGGTAAAGGTAGAGTTCGATTTCTGTGACAAAATTCCATGATGATTTCTTGATACAGCGTGATAATTCAAATTGTGTACCAACAAATGTGTACAATTGTGTAAACGTACCGTGATCAATTGTTTTCGACCTTGTTGAATTTAATATCGTATTTTTACACGACTGCTTAACAAAAATTAAGTGTAATGTGTTCAGGATTCATCTATGTATGTTTTCCGTTTTTTATTCCACTATAACTTTAAAATGCTCGAATCGATTCAGAAGGGTATGGTGTTGTCAGAATCGTTATGTCATCCTGGGTGTCATTGGGTAACTTGACTGTCTGGTAAGTAGTTGTCTAAATGTTTAAATGTCCAATTGACAATAAATTCACATAAATGTCGTGTTTAGTGTCAAATCTAAGGTCTGATTGAGTACATTTATAACATACAAGAATAAATACATAAACCGTAAATATTTTATTTCAAACAACCGGTAAAAAAATATTTTAAATACTACATTCCACTTTCTGTAACGGCAGTCGCGTTTTCTTATTATTTTTTAATATATTTAATTGTTAATCGATTTACTGACCAAACCATAGGCCCACGAATTCATTGAAGAATGCGAAATTCTTATCCTATTTTGAGGAACACTTCAAAACATTTAAAACAATATACGAAAACCTATTATATATCGAGTTTTTATAATTAGCTGTTTTACAAAAAAAAATACTGCTTTTATAGAGCAATACAACAAGTCAAGTTTAAAGGATTTTTAAAAGTGTTTTTCCATAGAATCTTCCAGGGAATGCATAATTTCTTTTTTTCAAAATGCCGGAAGAACTTCCAAAAAATATGGAAGTTAATTGATAAAATATTCAAAATATTCTGTGGCTAAACTGTTATTTGAATTAAAAATACAGGACATCCCAAAAAGAAGTGTCAAGGCGTAGCATCCTGTGGCCTATCCGAAACACCCTTTTTGTATATCTACTGCATATGTAGGAGTTATCTTCCAGATTGAAGGTTTTTTTTTTGAGTTACATGAATAACTGTGACAGAAGTTTATTATTTTTAATTATATTCATTAGTTGACTGCCCAATCTGTGCAATGATATTTACTTTCATAGGCTTTATATTGGTCCCAAAAACGAAAAACAAAAACGATAGGCTTGTTTTTTCTATAACTTTTGATGAGGATTTTTAAATAAAAGTTGGGATTAACTTTTTTCCGGTGCTTAATTTAAAGCTTTGTCATATTGCCAGCAAATCATCCTGCTAATAGACATGTTAAATATAGTTAGATCAAATCTAAATTTTAGGTAATAACTGAAAAAAAGAATTAAACAAAATAAACCTGTTTAAAAATACAAAAAAAAAAAATAAACCTTGTTATATAAAAAAAAAAAACAAAATCGCGGTCCTCTTTGTTAACGCGAATGGGGAGTCCCTGTTAGAAATTCTTCACTTGTTAGTGTTTAAGAAAGTATTGCTAATCCGTGGTCCGAGGACAATCTCCATTAAATAGGTATATACATGTACCAGTACAATTGTATGTTTTAACATAATCCTGTGGTATAGAGGTAAAATCATACCTTAATATTTTATGCCACTCAGAAACAACCTACAACTCTAATGTCTGTCTGGATTTTTTTACCACGGTGCCTAATTTTCCAGAATTAAATTAAATCATAACTGTATTTAAAGATATTATTCTGATTTTTTAAAAGATACTTTGTACCAAAAAGTACACGTGATTTTGGGTGGGGGGGGGGGGGAGGTTGGTCTAAAACTTTACCAAGTAACACCAGGGAGAGGAGAGGGGTTAGTGTTTATATTATGTAGAATATTAGGCGCTGAAAGATAACACTAAATTTAAAATATGTAAAACTCCGAAGTGAAACCTAGATTACTTTGGCGTGAACATCCCACAAAAGCGATAGGTACGTACATTACGAAAAATGATTAGCGAATTATTATTACATATTCATACATTGTGCATCCTACCAATTAGATAAATAAACTAGCGGATTTACAATATTATACGAAATAGGCATTAATTAATGAATAAAGGTTTTTTTTAAATAGGAATAACTCCTGAAGCAAAAGATATTTACAATAATGTGCGAAATACGCCCACATGGTCTCTTAACAATAAAAAAATATAAAAAAACACAAAAACAATAAAGAAGAAAGCACCAGATCGAGATTTTTCCATAGTTTTACTCGCACCAACATGAACTTGAACCACGATTAGTGTTATTCCCGTTGGTGAATATGCGAAAACAAGCGTTTTTTGATGTTTTAAATTTGTGATTAAATTTTCGTAAACGACTCAGCAAGCAAGAACACAGATACGATTGACGAAGAGGTTATTAAAGAAAGTATCTATATGAACTATCATAAGATATATTATGATTTATACCACTGGTACAAAATGTGAAATCTTTATTATTGACATTTATGTAATATAATTAATATTTATTTATTATAATTATTTATTTATAAATAAATAAATATTATTATAGCAATGTAGGAAGACGGGGACTGGTAGGTTGGCGCACGGGTAGGTGGCGTGGCGCAACTCAAATATCTCACAAGATATTATGTTGACAACAATATACCTGGTCCATTTCGCTCCATTCAACGATACTCTATTAGCTAATATCAGGTTATGGATTGCGGCTGTGTCCCTGCGACGAAATCGGCAATTTTCTGTTATTGCAATTTCGTACATCGGCTGCTCTAAACCACCAGACCGAAATTAAAGCGTTTTATATTGTGTTATAGTGTATTTCACTTGTCATTAATCTAGACCAGAGATTACTGCTAGGCTCGCCATTTGTTTTGTGCTATAGTCGTTAGAAATAACGATGGACATTTGGAGTAGGTTGGCGGATTCTTGTAGGGTGGCAAGAATGCGCTAACATACGGCATTTGCGCAGGCGACTATCTATACTAAATACAATCAATGCACAGACTAATGGAAATATCCTTATAAAAATCTCAAATAGAGACAGCACAATTTTAATAACCGTTGTTAATAATATTATAATAATAATAATGTTGCATTTTTAATCGAATTAAAATTGTGAATTTATTTATGTTTATTTATTAAAGGTAAAGCATAAAATATAATTTCCTGCAGCATTACAAAAAAAAGGGATTGGACCAGTAGCGAAAAATAGAGCACACTGCAGTATCTTGGTCACTACGTCAACACCGCCTAACTAGGCCTAGGCCTGTACTAAGGCATGTGTATCAGGACATATTTTACCTGTGCACACAAAAAAAAATCAAAAAAATAACAACTAAAATAAAAAATTAAACATGTTAAAAAGATGAATTAAAATATCATCAAGAAGTATTTGAAATTATAATCATAAAATTATCGAGTAAAAAAATAAAAATCGAAATCATAATAATAGTAAATAGATAGATAGATACCTACTCAGTAAAATAAAAAAAATTAAAATAAAATAAGAATAAAAATAAAAATTATACTTGATAGTCAAATAATTTGTGGCTCTTTTCACGGCCTTCATTTATTAGCCACATATGGCTCTGCTTCTTAAAGGAATCTTTCATATGAAATTTCATATTATTATATCTTCCCATTTTAGTTTTCTGCAAGTATTGGGTCCTTACCTATAAAGTTTCTATTCTATAATGGAATTTTAATGCAAAAACTTGTATAAAAATACATATTTAATTAATAGAAATATTGACACCTATTTATGTTGATTTGTCATTTTAATTGGAGATGCTTAATTTCTTTGCTGTAAAACTCTCGTGGACAGGAACCAATGAATGCTTTGAAGGCGTTTTTCACCGATCCTTCAAAGTTGATTTTTTTCCCTTGTAAAAAGTTATCTAATTTCTGAAAAAAATAAACTCTATTGTAGCAAGTTTTGGCAAGTACGGTGGGTGTCCAAGAGTCTTCAGCTGCAACTCCTGCAACTTTGCGACTGTTTGCAGTGAAATCTGTGGTTATACGTTGTCATGCAGAAGCAGTGGCGATCGTTCAGGCTCGGTTGTTTCAATTCAAACGTCTCCATTATTGTTTGCTGTTCTTAATAGTACATATTTACGGTAACTGTAAAGCCAGACTGCAAGAAGCTGTAATAGTAAACACCGGCACAGGATCACATATTTGAAAATAATGCAAATTTTCAACTTTACCATGGTTGCACAAATGAAAATAATTGAGCAAAAATAAACGACGAAGAGACAAATATACAGCTGATTCTTAAGAAATAATAACATGACCTTGACGTAAAATTTATTTGAATTTAAAATTTTAACTCAAACTCATGTTATCCAAGATCAAATTGGCCAGTGTGACATAACAGCAATTACATAGGTAAGGATCCAATATTACTCGTATTACTAAGTGCAAAATTACAAAAACTCCAGTTTTCTTTTTAATTTAGTCTACAAGTTGTTGGAACTTCAAATCTATTGTGTATACCTAGGCCAACCAACCACGGTCAGTGGCGCAATCGACATGGTTTACATAAATGAGATTTATAACTATATATACAAAGATGGTGATGAAATATGGTTATTAACTTAATAAGTTAGTAATAATAAGTATTACTGTATAAATCTTATTTTTTCCCCAAAATTTGACCAAAAATAAAAAAGAAACCAAAATTGCGCTTACCAGTCACCCTGACAGAGTTTTCAACTTGCTTAACTCGAAACGTAGGTAATATACACACCTTAACATAAGACAAAATTTAACCTAAATATAAACAAACTCACAACAAGTTATATCACACTCATATGTGATGATCGGTCCCATGCCGCCCAACTAAGTGATAACTTGTTGAAGTGCAAACATTTGAAATATAATAAAAAGAAGACCAAATGTCATACATGTTTAAAATAAGAATAGCTGGTTACAACAAGAGAATTACAGAACAAATGTTGAAGTAGGCTAACTGTCCAAATATCAAGTAAGTAGTTGTTTTCTTATACTCTAAATAATTTCTGATACATAGGTTGCGGGAAGTAGGTGGATGAAAGCGGCTCAAGACCGCTCGTCATGGTATTCTATGGCGGAGGCCTATGTCTAACAGTGGACGTCTACCGGCTGATGATGATGATGATAAGCTAATACGTTCACTTTTTGTAAGGGCAATCGTGTTTTTACTTGTTTAAATTATTGTTCTTGTTAATATATTGGGCTCGATTACGTTTCTCTTGAACTAAAATCGGAAAATAGTTCATGTGAACTAGTCAGAGCAGTACGCCAGAGCGGAATGTGAAATAAACGGTTGTCACTTTTCCGCATTAAAACTACCCACCGAAAATAAAGCAGCTAAATCTTACACCGCACGAAATATGTTCCAACTTATTCGGGCGTCTTTAAGATCGACAGGTAGTTTTGGTGCTGGAAAATTGACGATAGTTCATTTTTATGTTCTGTTCTAACTTATTGTTCTGTCTCGTTCAGTTAAACTAAGTTCCTGTTTTAGTTCACGAAGAAGCGCAATAGAGCCCATTTACTTGTTATTATTATTATTATTACCCTTTTCTTTTTTTAAATGTTGGCAGCCCTGTTAGTGGGAATTGTAGAGTAGGTAGTGGTAGAGTCCGCGACCGTAGAAGGAAGGGTGTGATGCAGCGCTGGCGCGGCGTTAGCGCATGTAATAAGTACTTAGCTTCATGTTCTAATTATTATTGCGCCAACTGCACGGAATTCCACCAAGTTGGCGCTACTAACGGGGGTGACTGCGCTGTAACGCGCGCCCTGTCCGCTTTTGCCCCTTAATTTACGACCGGCGATATAAATGCTCACTTATTCTAAATGTTTGGCGGAGTATGATTTAAGCGGTTATTAAAGGGGGGGGGGGCGTTATAAGGTAGCTAATTATGCTGTAAAAATGATAATGTTTTTATTGACTCTCATGCCCCTGCTAACTGCTGCCGTTACAGAAAGTGAACTATTGTATTTATATGAAATCGAAGACTATCGCGGTTGTTTGTCATTATAAATAGGATAAAAAACGAATTTGCCCCATGATTTTTTTAGCACCCGACGTTTCGGCGACGTTGCAGCCGCCGTTGTCTAGGGTAGACCGAAAGAGTTGTCAAACCGTTGTTCCGCGTGTAGGCTGCATACCGCTACCGCCACTGCGTAAATTAAAACGGTGGTGGGGGGCGGGCTCGACGCCCGCGAATTTCGAAAATCCTTCTATTTGTTTAATCACGCTCCTAAATATATTTGTATGTTTTGACTCTCCGCTTTGAAAAATGTTGATCGTAAATAATACACTATTGGAATAAAGAAACGGAAAACATACATATATCAACTCTGAACACGTCACACTCCTTTTTGTTGGGCAGTTGTGTAATAATAATAATAAACGTTTTATTCCAAAAAAAAACAAGCTTTTAGCCTACAGGATGTTCGCCAATAGTTACTAATGCATTTCACAAATATCACAATTTACAATATAAACCATCTAATAAAATATTATATAACTAAATTACCTAATCCACAGCTATAAATCAAACTCAATTAATAAATGACGTTTACTGTCCAATGTTGACCAACTAAGCAAAGCTTGTGCTTGTTCGAACATTCTATAAACCTATGTATGTCATAAATTTACCTATGTCAATGGTGACCTAGGTCAAAAACGTAATTTATGGTGTTATTAATCATTATAAAAGGTGTGATTAATAATTATATTTTAATGATAATATTATTATTTTAATAATAATAATAATAATTTGTTTATGATTACTTCTTATATGCGAAAGATAACTAACTTATACATCAAATTGATCCTTGTGATCTTGGTTCTGTTTTCATCAACATCAATTTCGATTTAGGGAGGTTGTCTGCTTAGGGGACATTCAAGTATTACGTAACGCCATTTGGAGGGAAGGGGGTGTCTTGTAAAACGTTACGATGCATTACAGGGGCGGGACGGGGGTTCGAACAACGCTTTACGTAACATTGTTTTTCATTTTATTATAAATAAAATAAATATGTTATTTTATGAGTTTATTAGTAAAAAAAAAGCTAAAATAGGAGGATCGCTATCGTGGAGGAATACACACACACAAACACATACACCTAGACACACAAGGGGGGCGGAAGGTTCAAAATAATTATTTCCATCTTCATCTCAAAAAAATTGTTCTTTCACAATACTTTCCCTAACTGGTTGGCCGGGAAAGTGAAAGGTAATCGTTGCCTTCTGCAGTAAGGGCCCTATTTCGCCGAGACACAATGGTGGCGCAACCAGTCGCCGCCACCAACAAAATATATACAGCTCTATGGAGGGTAATTCACGTGGTGTCCCCTTGGTTGCGTAACCGTTTTGGCGGTACGACCAGCACGGACGCGTACACAGATTATTACTGGAAGCGCCACCACGCCGGTCGCGCCACCAATAATTACTATAGCGCTGTATGGCGGGTCACTCACTCGGCCGCCAGTCGCCCTGCCAGTGCTCGTCTTTCGCATGCGTACACTGTTGTTTTCAGGACGTTTGTTTAGTTACAGCGTAAGCTACGATGAATAATTTTGATACAGATAAGTTTGTTATCGAAATTCAAAGCAGACCACCTAATTGGGATAGTTCCTCGCCAGAATTTTCTAATAGAGATTTGAAAATAAATGTCGCGATTCTGGTGATATAATTAGTATATACATGTACCAGTACAATTGTATGTTTTCACATGATTATACTTTTATTTTTACGCTAGTCAGAAACAACCTGCAACCCTAATGTCTGTCTGGAGATTTTTACCACTGTGCTTAATTTTCCAGAATTAAATAAAATTATACCTGTATTTAAAGATAGATTATTCAGATTTTTTAAAGATTGGTTCCAAAAAAGTATACGTGATTTTGGGTAGGTGGGGGGGGGGGGGGGTAGTATAAAACTTCACCCAGTAACACAAGGGGGGGGGGGGGAGGAGGGGATAAAAAAGTGGCTAAAAAATATCACGTGATTAATGAACGCCCCTAAGCAAAAAAAAAATTGTTTACGCCAATTTTTTCAGAGTTTCAACTCAGTACTTTTAGTGTTTATATTATGTAGAATATTAGGAGCTGAAAGATAATACTAAATCTATCTGGTGTCTCGAGTTAGTAGCTCAAAGACACCACGGTTGCGCAACTGGTTGCGCCACCATGGTGTCCCGGTGGAGTAGGGCTCTTAGGGATTCTAAAATAATGTCGATGTCTTTCGCAAACCACTAAACTCACCAGCATAATCCATCCAAATTCACGCTACCCCGATCCACATACATTACAATACACGAATTTAACCGCGAACGAAAGCAGAGAAAAAGAGGACAAAAGAAGTACTTTTGGCGAAGAAAAAAACTTCTCACACAAAATGTAAATTTATCGGCAGCGCGCACATACAATTTGTTCTGGCATTATTAAGTTTATGTGGGGGGCGAAGCCGATGCCAAAGAAGAATACGCATAAAATGTATTTTCATTAGTCTCTGAAGGGAATTCGGCCTCTCGCCCGCACCACTCCAGGGTGTATGAGTGCGACAGGGACGAAGATAGAGAAACTGAATACGAAGACTTTTTCATTCTCGTTGCATACACAGCCTGGAGCCTCTAGGCTCGACAGGGTTGACCGAATTTTTCAGCTTTTTTTTTCGAATCAATCTAAACGATAGTGTTTTATTGTCGCTACAGATTTTCTTTAGGGGCTCTCTAGACGATCAAGCATGCTTCTCGGGCTGGGAGGGGATCGTAAACCGCAGGAAGTATTAAAAAAAATATTTACCAAAAATGCCTTAATTTTGTAGTTGTATACCTGGGAGTCACGCCATTCATCAATCAATTACGTATAATTAACATGACTCCCTGGTATAAACTACAAAATTAGGCATTTTTAGTAAATATTAAAAAAAAATGTTTACATATTTCCTACGGTTTACGATCCCTTCCCAGCCCGCGAAGCGATGCTTGACAAGCATGCTTGATCGTCTGAAGAGCCCCTTACATACGACATCGGAAGCAGTACGTACGTGATAAAAGTTTTAATTTGATCGAACATGTGGATATTGTTAAAAAAAGCATTACAGCACTTGTCGTTAGTATTCAGTATTCAGTATTCAATTTTTCATTCAGAATATACAATAAAAGCATGAATTATGAATTAAAGCTAATTATCGCATATTAGAATTCGTCAGTTTATATGTAGATATAAAACTATTAAAGCATAAATATTAATTCGACAATAGCGTTGACTAAAGTCGGCTTTACACGGCAGACAAATAAAATTGAAAAAAAAACAGAGCTGAATCCATGTACATGAGTATACATATAAAATAGGTAATTGTAATAAGAATATTAATGGTCATCAAGCACTTCATACAAAAAATAATCACACAATAAGAAGTATCAAAACAAAATTGGGAAAAACAACGTATGTAAATGATCAGGTATGTTACATTACACATTGTAATCTACATATTAAATATTAAATTCATAATATTATTATTAAACAATAAGAACTAAAATGAGATACCTGAAAGTTACATATTAATGTTATTCCCATTTGAAAGAATTGGCATGCTCAAAAAAATCACCCAGCTTATAGAAAGCATATATGGATTGCAGCATGTGTGGATTGCATGTGTCAGTTACGTTGCGTTGCATAAAAAACAAGGATTTTGATTTAATATTCCATCAATATAATGAGTTACAGAAATACCTAGAAACAAACAAAAACAAGAAATGGGTCATGTATAAATAAAAAATCTAAATATTTTTTTTGTAATTGGGGACATCCTCAATATTAAAAAAAATGCATAATAAATAAAAAACCATGTAAGAAAGACGATCACGAGCGTGGTGTATAAAGACATTATTACGTTTAGCACATTATTCTGATTAATTTGGTACATTCGCAGTGGCGATTATACCTTTATGTAGCTTAGCGCAAGGACGGGCACACGTCGCACGTTACACACCAGCGCTGCCAGGAATGTTTCGATGAAATGATACATCAGTCTATTTTAACAGATTTAAGTTTTTTTTAAATGGTAGGTACGTACCTACCTAATTATTACGATGTACGATCTAGTTGGTAGATCTTCCGATCGTACATCTTACAACTGCTATAATAGTCATACAGTAGGGCGGTGTCGACTACAATGGGTGAACCCGTCACCTCAGGCTAGTATAACGATATGTGATCATTCTTTCAGCCGTGGGATGAGCGTAGAAGACTTAGACGATGACAATCCACTATCTATGTAGCTCCGCCAACTAGCCTGCGAGAGATCAACCCTTGCCGCCCGTATAGTAATAGTTGGGGACCCAGCGACAAAAAAAGAACAAGAGTTTTGTTAAAGCTTTCAGATCAGACAGTATTTTAGTCATAGAATGCCGGGGTAGTCAGAAAGCCAGATTCCGTGACACCTGGCGTTGGCGTACTAAAAAAGATGTAATTTTCATTAGTACCCCTAAAGTGTTTTGAAAAGCTGAAAATTCTTCAGTAAACAGGTGGATGCAATAAAGAACTCAAAACAAATTGTCAGACTGCTTAACAATAGAACGCGTGGCGTCAGCATAACTCCATTAAAATAAAGAAACTACAAATACGCATTTGTAGGTAACTATTACGCATCAGTCTAATGTGCCGCGCAATATAATGAACTTTCTTTTTGTGACATGTAATGCTGTAGTAATGCTGACGCCAGGCATTCTATTGTTAAGCAGTCTGACCATTTGTTTCGAGTTCTGTATTGCATCCACTGTCTACTGATGAATCTTGAACTATTCCAAAACATTTTGGGGTACTAATTAAATATACACCTTTCCTAGTACGCCAGCGCAGGTGTCCCGGAGTCCGGCCTGCTGACTCTACCCCAGCATTCTATGGCCAAAATACTGTCTGATAATAAAGTATCAGCTTTTACTAAACTCTTGTACTTTTTTGTCGCTTCCTCTTGGACTATTAGGGCCGGGCCACACGATGCGGTGCGGTTGCGGCGCGGCGCCTGAGCGGTGCCGCTGCGGCGTCCTAAATACAAATATCCATGATATGTCACACGGTGGGTTCCGGCGTCGCACCGCACGGAAACCAGTAACATGCGCCGGAGCAGCACCGCTCAGTTGTTAAGTGCAGTCGAAGGAGGGTACATGCTTGACTGTTTCATTTGTTTTCACGTATTTTTGATAATTTTTAATCGAAGTGTTTAAAATGAGTACCAACGAAGAAGATATTGGCATTGACTACCTCATTTTACTAGTTCTACGTACAATTAACTACAACACTATTCGCCCACTGCGGCGTTGTAGTAACGTTGCGGCGCCGCCGTACGTGTGTAAGCCCATACGGTGAAATCTTTAGAAGCACAGGCATAATACACGGAAGTGCACGCACGGGAGCGACTTCCGAGGCGACTCGCAAGGCGACCACATTCGTCGTGTAGAAAAAATGCTCAGGCGTTCTATATAGAAAAAAATATATTAAAAATGGAATCCCGAAAATCCATTTGCTATAGTGACGAATATACCAATCAGGGTTTAAAGTAAAAACAGAGGGAGGAAATAGTAGTTATTCGTAGGTGAAGGATTACCAGATGAAGAAAAAATACCTTAAGTAGTTACTTAAAATATGATTTACTTTTAACGAGCTCTGAGCACCTGCCAAGACAATTGACCCTCAGTCATAAATTAAATGTAAAATATAAAATAAACTAAACGATGGTCTCCCCCAGCCTGATTGCCTACGATTTCGCCAAGAATCGAGTTGCCATTGACCAGGTCGATAGTGCAATCTCAGTCACCGTCGACTGAGCCGCTGCGACTCAGTCGACAGTGCGTAATGAGCCCAGCGGGCAGACCAAGCGCCCTCGCTACCAGTTATAGTCAGATTTCTCCGGCCTCCCGACTGGTTACAGGTTCCAGGTCGCTTGCTAGGTCCTCTCCCTTGTGTAGCAGTGATTCGGTGTCTACCGAATCTATCGCGGCGCTCGGCATACAAATAGGATTTAATTGACATATGGCAGGCACAACGCAGACATGAACTGGTTGACTCGCTCGCCCTCTGGTGGGAGAAATTAGCGCCGCGATTGTCATCTAAATTACAATTCATACAAAACAGTCTAAAATTTTAAGAAATCGATTTAAAGTAAATAAATAAAATACAATAAAAAGAGGGGGAAGTCGTTTCAGATCATTACGAGTAGTTTTCCGTTAACCATTATTCTCTAGGACTTATCTAGTTTTCGTATATACTGTAAATGTAGAGCACATTATTATATTACATTAAAAGTGGATTATACCTTTGCTATACTAAATACGGGTTAGCAAGTACCTACATTAAAAAGTATATATAAAAAAACAATTATGATTTTATATTAGTAGACTGCAGTACGTAGGAATGGGAAGAATGGGGATAGGATGGAGAAGTAAGTGCGTTTATGCAGTGTTTATTTATTTATTTATTTAAGTTATAGTTGCTATATAAATCCGTATCTTCATATATTTACGCCATAGATCGCACCGTTGATATGAACGTTTGTTTACTTCTACTAATTATATCTGTATCAATGCCCATATAAACTTTATTCTAACGATAGGACACTCTATATAGTAACGAATTACTTGTGTAGTTGGAGTAACGCCTCAGCGGGTCGAATAGATGCGTAGAACAGGTCACACATTACAACACCCTCAAATCGATACCTGCCAAAAGTTGTGGGTAATAGACAACACTGCTCACTATGATGTAGGTACAGAAGAGACATGTCAGAAACTTTGCTTTTCTTCAAGTGATAACAAATGAAGTTAATATGGTCGTGGCGAGTAAAACGTGGCATATTTACGTCTACTTCGTAATGTCTGTTGTTCATGTTTTTCCTCCAGGATGTCAGGAAATCCAAAAGTAAATAACGCATCAAAACCTATATCTATGATTCGTATTTATCAAAATAAGTATTTTTTTAAATATTAGATATTCGTATTTAGTAAGTTAGTAGTTTTTATGGAGATATAAACAGACAGACAGGGACAAAAATCGGTATTTCGGTTTCTACACATCACAAATGATATATTCAAAGTATTTTTTCCAAAATATCTTATATATATATATATATATATATATATATATATATATATATATATATATATATATATATATATATATATATATATATATATATATATATATATATATATATATATATATATATATATATATATATATATATATATATATATATATATATAAGATGATTATAAAGTAAATAATTATAAAAGCCACTTACATCGTGACGAAGGATTCCCTTGATCGGATTCGGGAATGCTTTAGGTGTTAACGAGAATGATGAATGCCTCTCACTTGCGGAAAGAGGAGTAGGTTTAAGTTGGGCCCATTTTTCAACTAGTAAACGCTCACCCTTCATCCAATTATCTCAAAAATTAAGCTACAATCCTTCTTTATACGTAAACTCACTCAATTTCCTATTATTTCAGGGGAAATAACAAGACAAGACGAGCTACTTGACAGATGGAAGAATTTAAAATTTCGAATTTCGTTTTTTTATTTTCTAAAGGTGCGATATAAAGAAGCTGCGATCAATATTCAGCTGAAAACTTAAAACTAAAAGCGTGACATGCCCTCATATCAATGAAAGGAAGCAGTCAGCTCTTTCCTATTAGTTGGAAAGATTACCTTTAACCTAAATGGATTATTTAAATTTTATTGATCAATTCTAAAAAGAATATATACACAAAACTATCAAATATATATATATATATATATATATATATATATATATATATATATATATATATATATATATATATATATATATATATATATATATATATATATAAATATCTCTATCTCTTTATAAATAAGAGTCCTTTAATCAATCCTGAAATAAAAATCGTCAAACGGGAACTAGAAATTCATTGGTAGTTTGTTCATTAGCCTAGATACGTAACGATATTTAAAGATTGCTAATTCTATCGGACACGATGAAATTTTCATATTAACTCCAGACTATTATTAGCAACTTTCGCATACATTATTAATAGGGAGTCGCTTCCACTGTCAATTTCGAACTGTTGTGTTAGCGCGGGGACGAAGGCTGAATGTTGTCGCAGTATATTCCCTAATGCAGTATTTGTGTACGAAATATATTTCACTTCTTGAATGATTGAAAATAAAATGTTAAATTTAAAAAAATGGAGGCAATAATCTCGGTATTTCAATATTGACTTCGCAAAGGGATTTAATTATAATATCAGGCTAGTTGATTTTCATTATCTTTATTTACGCCTCAGACATCGGTAAAATCGACAAAGTATCCAGGGGTCTCATATAGGACTGCCACTTCACTGTAAAATCTGTATCTAACATAAAATATGACTTTTTAACCCTTCGGCTACGTAACAATCAACTTTGGTAGCACATCAGAACACAGTTGACTACGTAACGACCAATATTAGCGGCTTGCTCCCGGACCGCACAGTAATATTATTTTCTAATTCGAACGCATCCTAAAATCCATAACAAATATCTCATTATTACAATAGATACATAAACGGTCGCTAAAATAATTTCGCGCGTCATTTCGCGAATATTTCTTTTAAAATTCCATTTTCAAAAATCATTTTTTTTTCCAGAAATCATCAAAATTTTTATTGGTATTTATGAGCTAATATCTAAAGATTTTTGTATCTAAATAAGCAAAACAAAATATTACATTTCATATAGAATCTAATATAGATGACGATAGTATTTACGATTTCTAAATAGGGTTCCGTATTTTTCCGTAAGTCAAATACAAGTTAGAAATGCCGATTTTTTTTTCACTTGTTCGACTTTCTCATATTTATTCATAATTATCTAATTGTTTTACAAAATGAGATTTTAATATTCTATATATAAAATTTTAATGTGATCGTTGCACAGTTATAGTTTTTTTGATTACTGTTGTAGTTCCATAGTTATAGTACTTTTTGTCGAGCGCGGCGATATTGCAAGAAATTCCAATAAATTGCCGCGGTCTGCCATGAAATTATGTCGCTACTCGAAAGGTTAACCAGGGTATGTTTGAGTGAGAACAAAATATAATTTGTCTGTAAACCAAATGCGGTCGAGTTTCTAAAAAAATGCATTTCACTAAAAAAAACATTGGTCGTTTTTCTCCGTAACCTTTCCTACGTATATTTGATTTATTTTTTAAAATTTATTTTATTAAAATATCCAATATTAAAAAACAGATTTTGGCTAAATCAAAAGTATAATTATATATTTTTTTGCAACTTTTGTTTTTCGAAGCAAATAAGATGACGTTTGTACGGATGTTGTCACCCCACTAGATTGTATACCTATCTGTTTTGGGGTGATAATTTTGGCACATAGTGACTTCACTTTTATTTTTTTAAATTTCTTTTCTTCTTTGATTCATTAAGGTTGCTCATCCAAACTTAAAAATTAAATGCTAATTATGTAAATAAGTAACTAATATTAAATATACAAATAGGTTAATAAATAAATAAACCAATGAATTGATAAATAAATTAAGTATGTTAAAAAAGTAATTTTTATTCACATATAAAAATTTTAATGTAATTATTTAGTACAATAATATTAATTTGCATTAAATATAATTAGGTAAATGTATTTATTTGCCAAGCAACAAATATAGCAAATATCATAAGCCTACTTCAGGATGTGTCGCTACTTATTCGCACTGACTACTTTTAGTCATGAGCCACTTGATAATATATTTGATAATCTACAATTCCACTTGATAATCTAAAATTCTAACATAGATCCTCATTTTTTCCTAATAACACTAAAAAGAAGCGCCGCTGCACTGGGGAAACATTAGAGGATTGTAGCGCTGAAAGAAAAACTGAAGAAATGTTAAAAAAGATGGCGTGGAAATGAGCCTGTTCTATTCCGACTAGAGTAGCTACCTTCCATTGATTTTATAAATTCATTCATTAAATAATAAAACATAATTTCCAATATGTATCTGTCGAAATTCTGCGCGGCTCCGTGCGATCAGAGACATCGTACAGAATATTATGATGCTTACATTGTTCTGTAAGCAAATTAAAAAAAAAAGTGCTTGGGAACATGTTATTTTTTTGTATTTACATTATAATTTTGACTTATTTTATGATATATTACAGTAGCTTCAGTGATACCCCTGTAAATTTTATTTAGGTACTTAACCTGAATAATATTAATACAAAGAGGGTAGTTTTTTTTCTAACATAGGATTGCAAGTCTGGCGAATGCCTGCGCGTACCGCTGCGTCCATCGACATGGTACAGAATAAAATAATTAGTATTCAATAAATCACAACGTATTAATTGTCGTAATTAATATATTACGAAATTGATGAAAATATTCATGGCTTACTTCGGTTACTCGTATTTATTTTGCCTGTTCTAGTCTTTGTATACTCTAGGTACATATTCTTATGCACTTGATTTCCACCATCCATAAATAAATGTTTTAAAGGCTCTCTAGACGATCAAGCATGCTTGTCAAGCATCGCGTCCCGGGCTGGGAGGGGATCGTAAACCGCAAGAAATATGCAAATATTTTTTTAAAATATTTACGAAAAATGCCTAATTGTGTAGTTTTATACCAGGGAGTCAATCATTCATCAATCAATTGCGTCTAATTAACGTGACTCCCTGGTATAAACTACAAAATTAGGCATTTTTGGTAAATATTACAAAAAAATATTTGCATATTTTCTACGCTTTAAGATCCCCTCCCTGCCAACGACGCGAAGCTTGTCAAGCATGCTTGATCGTCTAGAGAGCCCCTAAGGTGGAAATATTTCCACTATTTTTTGTATATCCTACATTTTTTCGTAGCCCTTAAAACAACGGATGCTGCGTTGACATATCATTGGACGTTGAAAAATTGTTGAAAAACGACGAGAATTCCTCCCTCCCCTCCTCTGCCTCTCAACCCCTTTTCGCCACCCCGCTCCTATTTTCAAAGTGTGTAAGACGTGAAAGGTCGGGCCGGTAAGGAGGCGCGGGCTTTCATTTGTCATCGGGTTTCTTTCCCTTTCAGTATTTTTTTAGGGATTTTACCTTGTAGGTGGAACATAACCCTCATTAGATATCAGAGACAAGTCTTTTACGTTATTTGAGAAAACGGGTAAAACGGCTTCCTGGAAAATACTGGCTATTTCACTTTCAGCCTGACCGACCGTTATATTGATGTCATTGCCTCTCCAAGCATGTTTTACTGAAGTATTGCAGACAAAATATATTGAATTATACGGCATTTTATATATGAAAGGAGCATTTTCTTTCGAGGAAGATATTTAGTAACTAAGCAGAGGGGATTATAGGTTTATAAATAAGTAAAATCTCCCAAACATAAAACTAGAAAAATACTTGAATGCTTTGATTAAAAAATGCTTCCTAATAAGTTCATCATTCTGCAAATAATTATAATAAAGTGATAATACTATAGCCCTATCAAAATATTTCCTGAAAATTGGCAACTTTACCAGGTCATTTAACGTATATTTAAAAACAATGACACTATTTTGTGTATTTATTTTTATTAAAATTTAAAATACAATAGACAAATGTTAATCTTAGATTGAAATAATTTATTTCCTAATATTTCATTTCTGTAACAACATAAAAAGCGGTAATTATCAATCTTTTCATTGCGCTAGAAACCCTGTATTGCAACTATTACCATAGCATCAACGAACACCCGCAACACAAGGCTGGCGTGAGGAGTCTAAAGGGGCAAACATATTATCAGACGCGTCCATAAGCCGCAGCTTACGGACGCGTCCGATAATATTGCCCCGTAACTAAATAAAAGATAGATTTTACTCAAAATCAAATTTCTCAACATTTTAAAACATTTAGAAACAGAAAAATACAAAAATCTGTCCGTCGTTCTGTTTCCATGTCTGAGACAGACGTTGTTTGGTTTAGTATTTTTTTGACAATCTTTTTATTCTACAATGGGGAGCTACTATAAAAACGGACCGCTTTGAAATCACATTTATAAGTGTAAGGTCAGGCTAAGAAAGGCAATTCAGAGCAGAGGTGCAGAAAGAGTAGGGTAAGTTGGGGCAATTCCTGTTGGTGGAAAAGACGGGGCAAAAATAACAGGCTGAAATATCGTGGTTTTGTTAAACATAGTACTTTTCACAAAATATCGCACTTGTCATACATATCATACATTACAAAATATCGTACTTTCGGAAATACAGGAAATATCTTAATTTGCAATAAATATAGGACTTTCATAAAATATTATAGTTTAACCAATATTGTGCATTTTAAAAATATAGTATACTTCAAGAAATATTGGTCGAGAAATCATATTTTTTAGCGATTTTCGGGATACATTTCTTTCGTTATATATTTTTGTTTTTTTTTTTCTCGTATCGACCGCTTGACGAGCGAGAAGGCCAGAAGAGCAGTTATAAACGTGATGCGCTGATTCGCGGGCTATTGCGAAGCCTTGTTACTCGAGATGAAGTCTGGCGAAACTAAACTGAACTGAGTTTGAACGGAAAGTGATGATTTGCGTCGCTTGCCTGGCGCCGAGCCTCTTTTAATAGGGGAAACAAGTAAATATATTAAAATGAATAAAAATCACGACTGCCTTTACAAAGAAATACTACTGTATTTATAATATTCTTTTACGTTTTTTTCATGGAATATGTGTGGTTTGTATTTATTCATATTTTCGGGTTTAGAAGTTATAGTGGAATAAACAAACGATAAACGTACATAGATGAATCCTGAACACATTAAACTCCTTTTTTGTTGGGCAGTCGTGTAAAAATCCGGAACACGCAACGTTGTATAAGAACACCAAAATCTCCCCTTTAATACAGCTGATGCCATATCCGCGTGTTTTATGACGAAGGTGCAGGGGGTCGGCTACAAAGACAAGTCTCCATTCCGTGTTGCTGCTTAGCGTAATGTCGGGTCGTTTATCACCATCACCGCTCGGCGCCGCGCACGCCGGACAAGATGGATCGGCTGCACTAACAATTCCACGTTTTTTATACCCCATTTTCCACATTGTCTTCCCTAGCTAGTTCGGCTTCGGCCCTTGAGAATAGGGATACAAACAAGGTAATGTGCTTTACTTAATTTATATTATGAATTAGAATGAAATTCGCCTAATTTTCATTTAATGAATCCTATCTAATATAATAAGCAGGGTGATTATTTTCTTTCGGTATGCAAAAGGGTCAATCCATTTAAATCACGCAGGCATGTTATTTTTATTTTTTATTTTTTATTTATTAAAGAAAAGCACATTTTTATGGCAGTACATTGTAAGTTTAACATTATAGGCTTAAATGTAAATAATAGCAAAATAGAAAGCACCGCAGACCATTTTTTTTTAAATCAACGCCGCCTAACTAGGCCTAGGCCCGTACTAAGGCAAGCGTACCAAGTAGAGTGGTTTGTGCATACTTTAGAATACTTAATTTAAAAAATATGGTAGGTATCAAATAATATTAAAAATTAACTAATAATAATAATCATTGTAATTTGAGTGTAGTGTGATGTAACTGTAGTGTAGTGTAGTGTGATGTAAATGTAGCTGTAGTGTTGCTCAACAATTTTTATTTCCCTGGTTTTCTTTGCATGTATTCCCTAGGTAAACAGTGAAAAAACATTGCGGGGGGCATTTTTTGCGCAAAAAGTTGGTTTGCGGAAAGTTTAATTGCTAATCTATTTATAAAGAAATCAACATAATTTAAAAATTATTTTGTAAAGCATGAAATGATCTTTAGGAATATGTTTTTTTAATTATTGTACCATACATGAAATCAGTCAAACTCTTTCTGTAAAAACTCGGAAAATAGACCATATTTTATATTCACTAATAATAATATTGCTCGCTAATAATATGTTATTCCTTTGTTGAATACTTACTTAACTACCTGCAGTAAAAGTTTTAGTCCTGCGAATGCACTCCTTCTTTTTCTAGAACTTTTCAAAAAAAGGCCGAAAGCCGTTTCAATATATCCCACCAGTTTATACAAAATCTATTGAACCAGTTTTCCCAAAACTTGACGTACATCCTATTTACATCGCCCTCTAACATCGACACTGTAACTACCGTCACGTCAACACCGCTACGCGTCATGATAAGTCATAGGTATGGACCACAGTTCGCGTTCTATACATAATCCTTGTTGAAACTTGCGTATTTCCGTGTATTATATCGTAATATTTTTCTCAGTGTAGCTGTAAGGCCAAACCACCCCTAGGCCAGTGCTATTCTGGCTGGTTCCAGCAATATTTTTTGAGAAAGTCTACGCTGGCTTATAAATCATTTGATTTACTACAGCCTCTAACTCCCTTCTGCAATATTGCCGAATCCTTAGAATTAGAGAGAATCGACGTTATGGTTATGGTTATGGTTATTCTGAAGGAGGCTTAGAGCAGAGAGGAGAAGCATCAAAAATGTCCATACTCTACCGCAAAGCTTATGGTCCTCAAAGGCTTAACGACGCTGAGCTACTAAAGAACTATAGTTCACCATAAGCCAATGTACTAAAGAAGTATAGTTCCCTATGTGCCCTAAATAAATTACCGCTCTTAAAAAGTGAAAAGTATTTCTTCAACCCAGCTAGCATCCACGCATAAAATAATCGCACTAATTAATCACTCTCCATTGGAAAATACAATAAGTGTTTTTTCCGTGTAAAAAAACATAAAATGATTTTATGCAATGTTACGGATTGAATACGTTACAGCGCCCCTTCCCTCTTAAAATATAAGAATTTCTGCTCATTCGTCCCTCACTCGCCGCAAGTTTATAAATACAAATTACAAAATTTTACGATGCGATACGATAAGCGAGACAATAAGCGATGGCCCTAATGAAGGGTTCCTGAATTCAAAAGTTGTGTGTAAACGGCTGTGATAATGATCTGGCAGCAAATTAAGATAGTGCAATGGCTTCCATTCCATTTCGGTATGAGCCGAACGTTTTTATCGATTTGACATTAAGCGGCCAAAGCGCTGCGAAACTCTCCCCAACGAGTACCTGTCATCTACATACATAGATAGGAGTCGCTTTCTATTTTTGGGTCATCGCGACTGCATTGCTATTACAATTATCGAAAGAGCAGGCCATGCATTTTATTCGTGGATTTGAACACAAAAAAATCAGCACCGTATATTACATAGTTTATGGAGGGCTCTTGTGTGATTGAGAAAAAGGGTTTTTTAATGGACACTTACAAAATTTATCACACCATTTGAGAAAAGAGAAATGGCGCACTTATTGTTAAAATAAGACAGACTAACAAAGACACTAGTACATATATTAAAAAGAATAAAAAACACAACTGCCGTTAAAGAAAGTGAACTGTTGTATTTTATTGCGGTTTTTAACAAAATATATGTGGTTCATGTATTTATTCATATAGAAATGTATTTATCCATATAGATACATGTATATTTCCGGAATGTACTCAATCAGACCTTATATTTGACACTAAAAACAATATATTTATGTTAATTTATTGACATTTGGACATTTAGACAACTATTTACTTGATATTTGGACAGTTAAGGTACCCTATGACACTCGGGATAACATAGCTATTCTAACAACACACTTTTCGAAACGTACTGAATCAGACCTTTCATTTGACACTAAACACGATACATATATTTTTTACATTTGGACATTTGGACATTAAGACAACTAATTACTTGATATTTGGACAATTAGGGTAAACCATAACACTCGCGATGACATAACAATTCTAACAATATCACACACTTTTAAATCGGTACAAGCGTTTAGAAGTGCAACAACAAAAAAAGACTCTAATGTGTTCAGGATTCATCTATGCATGTTTTCCGTTTCTTTATTCTAACATAACTTCTAAATCCATAAACTGATTTAGAGGTGTGTGGTATTGTTAGAATTGTGATGTCATACCGAGTGTCAAAGCGTACTTAAATATCCAAATATCGAGTAAGTAGTTGTTTAAATGTCCAATTGTCCAAATGTATACAAGTATTAAGTATAAAGTATTTACAATCTCACTAATCTATCCACTGATATTTTAGGATAAATAACCTCACACAAAGCTTATATTATAAGCATAATAAGCCTTCCATCTGCCATAATGATTTAAATGGTTTTTATGAAAGGTATTGGGAATTATATACGATATACAAACAATGCTGTCCGGCTCCGCACGGGAGTAATTTTAAATTTATTGTTTGGAAAAGGATATAATGTCGTTATTTTGGCCAAAGCCCACAGATAAAGAATGAAATAATTCAAAATCTAACTACTTAGTACGGTAAAATTTCTTAGATATAAGCTATTTTTGTGTTAAATTCTCTAATATTCCCATAATTTCAGCGATCTGTCGTTCTTATTTAATATTTTTAAGAAAATATCTCTGCATATCCAATGTACTTCATTGATGGCCTTACTTCATGAAGTTGACACGTAAAGCTTATATACAATACAATACAATACAATTTAGTTCTGCTCCAGTAGGTAGGCTTTCCTACACTTGGATGCGTCTTTGCCTTTAAAATTTTAAAAAATGTAATTATTTAAAGAATATTAACAAAATAATCTAATAATCAAAATTGCCGATCAAAAAGAAAGAGCTCAATGTCTGTAATTATAATTATCAAGGCAATAATATGATGGTCATGAAAATATATATAAGCCTATACTAAAATATCTAAATTTAAATTAATTGTCAAATCTAGCAATATAGCCATCGTCGATAAAAATAAAAATAAAAATTACGCTCTTTGGCAAAGTTATCATGAATTTTCCGTTATTTTACATTAGGATGCTCTTGGAATAAGAATTCAGCATTAGCCAAATCTCTTAAGGCATATACTGTCATATGCGTATGGATATGATACACGAAATTAACACGAACATTTGAGAGACATATTCTAAAGCTTTACACCATGTTGAGGATTTGACCTCGTGCTATACGAATGGTCATTTTAAAAGGCTCGAACAGCGAATTTCACTTGTTAAAATTTGAAAGCAAAGAGTATGACGGCATGGAACCTGAAACCTTTACATAAAACTGGCCGACATTGCATACAACACACCAATTTTGCCTGAAATGTGTCACTCTGCTTCTCAGCAAGATATGGCACTATACTGCGATATTTTTCGTAATAGGTAATTATAATAGCTACAAATTTAAACAATCTAAGTCGGCCCTGCTTTCATACGCCATTGTAATACGAATCGTAACCAAATTTATCTTATTACATAGGTACCTACTAAGAATATTGTGTAAGAGATCCGGGCGGCATTAAGAAACGGATAAAAAAGTATAAAAACTACCGTTATAGGTGGAGGACCAAAAAAACGAGTGGCCTTATAGTGATTACATATCAGCGATTTGACGATTAAGCCATCTCCTTGAGGCTTGTTTTGAAATATTTTATTTTTTTGTCTTTTAATGTTTCCGTCATTCCAACGGTAACTTATTTACAACGTCTTTATTTACGTCTATACCTTTGCATCTATCTTTGCATATAAATCATTTTCATTAAGTCGATTATCTAGACTTTCTTTCTCTCAAATATTCTTATTTTCCGACCTTAATATTTCGTTCTTATGTTTGTAAGTATTTCATCCTCACTCAAAATAAAACACTTGTTGTAGATAAGCCTTTTTTCCTTGATTAAAATATAATCACTTTTGACTATTTCCTAAACCAAAAGTAATCAATTATTATTTAAAATAAAAAATTACAAAAAACTTATTTTAAAAAAAAACATATGTTATATCATTATTTAATATGATAAATTAGTTATTTTTTTAAATGATCTATTCTCCTACACAATTTGCTAAGTGGCACTTAAGTCATATACCTTTACTACTTTCGATATGTAGAAAAGAGATAGAAGTTAAATTGTAATATAATAATAATAATAAAAGCCTTTATTCGCTGACCGTATTATACAATTTTGCCTTATGTGGTAAAACAATATATTTTATTATTTTTTTAATCTAGTTTTTAAATAAGGTATCATAATATTATTCTTCAGCAGCCAGTGTTTTGGTCAGGTTGTCCTTCGACATAGGCCTCCCCCATTTTCTTCCATTCATCTCTGTCCCAAGCCAATCGTCTCCATCCTTTCGGTAAGTCATCTTCCCATCTTTTAATTTGACGTCCTTTTTGTCTTTTCCCATTTCTAGGATACCATTCCATTACGTCCTTCGTCCATTTTTCTTTGTTGGTTCTCATGATGTGACCAGTCCAGTTCCATTTTAGTTTTCTAATTTTGTTTAAAACATCGTTCACCTTTGTTGTTTTCCTTATTTTTGAGGTCGTCCACCTGTCCTGTAGCCTTATGTTTAGCATGCTTCGCTCCATGTTTCGTTGGCATACTATAAGTTTATGGTTGTTTTTGTTCCTGGCAGGCCAAGTTTGACACCCGTAAGTAAGACATGGGAGAATGCATGTATTATAAAGTTTACTTTTTATTGACATTGGTATCGTTTCATTTTTAACTATTTCTTTTAGTGACCAGTACCGTTTCCAAAAATTGCTTATTCTTCTATCGATTTCTTTTGAGTATTGGTCTTTTATAGATATTATCTGTCCTAAATATATATATTCATCTACATACTCGATAATTTCTTGTCCTATTTCTATGTCTTCCTTTAATGCATTCGTCATTACTTTGGTCTTCGTTGGATTCATGGATAGACCTGCTTTTCTGCTTTCGTAATCTAGTTGTTGTAACATAGTTTGTAATATGTCTGGTCTCTCAGCGAATATCACAATGTCGTCGGCGAATCTTAGGTGATTTATGTTTAATCCGTTAATGTTTATTCCAAAATCTTCCCAGTTTATATTTCTGAATATGTTTTCTAACACTGCCGTAAAAAGTTTTGGAGAAAGTGGATAGCCTTGCCTGACGCCTTTACTAAACTCTTCTCCTTGTTGTTCCAGTCGGACCGTTGCTGTGGTATTTTTATAGATTTCTTTTATTATTCTTATGTATTTACTTTCTACGCCCTGGTTTTTCAGCGTTTTCCAGATATAGTTATGATTCAAAGAATCAAAAGCTTTATTGTAATCGACGAATGCCATGTAGTAGCGTTGACCGTATTCGTTAAGTTTTTCGATGACTTGTTTCACAACATGTATATGATCGATTGTAGAATAATCGGCGCGAAATCCCGCTTGTTCTCTTGGCTGATTTTGTTCTAGGTGTTTCATTATTATTCGGCCAAGTATTATTTTAGAAAACGCTTTATATAGATTGGGCATTAGACATATGGGTCTGTAATTGTTTATTTCATTTTTGTCTCCTTTTTATGAATCAGGACAATACAAGTTGTACTGTCCTGATACATAAAAATGTACAAGTTAAATTGTACTTCAGAGTAAATAAATATTCAGTTTTCCATAAATTCGAGCTTTATTACAGTGCCTAAAAATATCCTCAACGATTTTACGATCAACGTGGTTTGAAAACGGTGGGTCGCGATCCCTGGGAGTCTCAAATATACCCCCGGGGGGTCAAAGACTATCTTAAAAACAAAATTCCTAAATATTACAAAATCTTTATTTACAGTTTCAGAAGAGAAACATATTTATTATAAGCTTTGCTATTGCTTTTACAAAATTTTATATTGATCTAAGATGGAATCAGTTACGTACAGCTTCGAAAATGAAAAACGGTTAAAATTAATGTGGTTTTCGCCATCGTTTTTGAAACAACTTTATTTATTCGATGCCTACAGTTACAGTTGTGGAATATACTAAGGAAGGGGGGGGGGGGGGGTCGAGAGAACTAATTTACAGTCTAAGGGGGTCACGTAAGGGTTTTATTTTTTTTAACAAAAAGAGGGTCGCGATCCAAGAAAGATTGAGAAACACTGACCTAAAACAAATAGATCTGTCCCTCAGGTCAATTAAGGACATACACTAGATGATATCCCAAAGACATCCACAAGACAGTAATGAAAGATCCGTTTTAAAATACTCATTTGTTTTCTAATTTCATTAAATACCAATTAATTACCTGAAGTGTTTGTAAAGAATGTTTGAAAGAAGCCACTTAGCTATAAAAACAGATCTACTCGTTGCGTGCGCGTCGGCGCTGACAGAACAATGAGAGATAATCTCCCTTTAAATCACTTGCATAACACTAATTAGAGTGCGGATAGTACGTTTATGAAATACTGTAGCTAATCTAGGAAATAATACGGATGAAGAGATAAGGACGAGTCACACCCAGACATGTCGATGGTATCTCTGCGGATTACTTTATTGCCAATTGAAACGCGATGCACTTTTGATTTGACGCGGTACGTTTGATGTTAGTTACGTCATGGTCTGAATGGCACAGTGGAATATTAAGCTGAAAGGTGAGTCGCAAATTTATGACTGGTGATTATATCTAACGGGTCATCCAGAAAGTAAGGTTTTAACATTTATACATAATCTGAAAATGCTTCTATTTGTTTGAAATTCACAGGATACTTCATAAATATATTAAACAATTTTTCGACATAATAGCCGTCGAGATCGAGACAATTCTGCAGTCGGAGTACCAGCTTTTGTATGCCAGTGTCATAGACCTCCACCGCCAGTTTTTTCAACCACTTCCCCACAGCTTCCTCGAACTCCTGATCGTTGGAAAAACATTTTCCACAAAAAACCTCCTTTAGTCTAGTACAAAAGGTGATATTTCGAAGGCGTTAAGCCGGGTGAATAAGGGGAATGGGTGACAATATCCCATCCAAATGATGTCAGCAGCTCCTGTAAAACTGGCGCCGTGTGGGACCAGGCGTTTTCATGCAGAAGGCTGACTCCCCGGGTCAGTATTTCCCTTCTGCGGTTCTGAATGGCTCTTTTAATTAAGCGTCTGCATAAATGGTAATCCCTTTCATAAAAACCAACAAGAAACCAACAAAAGTACCCCCCTTATAATAAAAAAAAGGGGCCAATATTTTTCTGTCTGAATGGGTAGTCGTGAAATTATTGGAACAGAAACAATAAAGTAATAAAGTTGTTGAAATAAGGATAATTTAAATTCTTTTAACGTATAAACTAATAAGTTTATATGTTTGTGTCATATGCAGATAAACTACTATATCTAAGAATGCCATCCCTTAAAAATGACCGAGAAGAGAGATTTGGGTGAGGCAGGAGAGAGAAATGTAAGAACTGGTACTTCATAGAAATACAAATATACACTTTATATAACACAAATAGGTCGTTTTTTTTTTGTAAAAAATATGTATTATTTATTACATTCTACGATTCCATTTTTAATTTTCAAGTAAGGAACCCTAATAAACGTCCATTCACGATGAAATTCTTTCGTAATGTCAACCGCTATAAAAACTAACCGCAGAAAATATCCAGTGCATAAGAAAATCTTGGTATTTCATCTCCTTCTGAAATTGAGCTTGTGGTTGGAGACGAGATTGGAGGCGTTAAATTGGACCGCATTGCACAATAAGCTGCATCAGCTAAATTGCATCAGTGAAATTTTAATGGTAAAGCGAGGTTTGGAATTACATGCCCACTAAAAGCAAAACCGGATAATGGGAAATTCTAATTGCTCTCATGAAACCAGAGTATGTGATCAAGTTAACACGGCGTGCGAAAAGATTGGCAAAATCTGAATCCATTCTGGGCCTGAAAAAATAAAAAAATAATATGAGCGTTATTTATTTATTTATTTATTGTAACTCAACGTTACAGATAAACCAAGTCAAGTCTAGTTATATAATTTATAATAGAATCTAATTTATATATAATCTATAACAGAAATATAAATCATGCGACATGTATAAAATATCATAAAAACAGAAATTGTAGTGTAATGTCCGTAGCCGCGATGGAACACTAGTTTCCGTCAGATCAGAGAAGTTAAGCATCATTGAGCGTGAACAGTACTAGGATGGGTGACCTCCTGAGTTATGTTCCTCCACGTGATGTTATAAAGCCCGCCGCCTATAAGATAATAATAAAAAAGATGGCAACAGACATTAAATTGGGACGTTACCGTAAAGAGTATAAAATATATTAAATTTTAGATTAAATTAAGTAACTTACAACATGTTATATATAAATATAATAGTTGTCAGCGAAAAAAGCGAGATTTCATGCTGTGCGCTCTGGCATAATTAATTTTTGTCTTTTAAATATAATATTTATGTATAGTGCGATATCATCACATTATGGACATACAAAACTCGCCGTCTTTAGAATTATTCAAGACTCACCTCAAAGAGTATACTAACTACTTTTCTAAGAAGTAATCAGTTATTTCCTTTCTCTATCCTTCCTATCACAATTTTCTCGTCTCGGATATTGTTTGTTTTAAATAGTTTGAAATTGAAGACTATCGCGGTTGTTTGATATTTTAAATAAAATAAAAACAAAGTTACAGCGGCTATGTTGCAACATCACCGAAACGTCGGGTGTTAAGAACTTCACGCTGTAAATTAGTTTTTATTTTATTTATTAAATATAGTTGTTTGTATTTTACACAGACAAACTTATTTGTTCAATATTGAGATGTCAACCACAACGGGCGAACCCGTCACGGCAGGACGTTTTAACGATTCATCGTTCTATCGACCGTGCAGTGAGCGTAGAAGACTTTGGACATAACAAATCCGAAGTCTAGCTACGCCACAACCCGTTAGAAGCCAACGCCTTACCGCGAGTAGCCAGGTATGTTACCTGGCGGGCGCACTCGCGCCCTAACTACCAATTGTGACCAGATTTCTCCGGTCTCTCGATTGGTTCCGAGTTCGCGGTAGCTTACGCGGTCCTCTCCCTTATGAAGCGGTGAAACGGAGTAGACCTAATCTATCGCGGACTAAGGCGTCCTTTGCCCGGCTGTTCACCTAGGATCGGATGGCCAATGGTCAATTCAAGAGCAGTCGCCATAAGGTACACAACCACCCCCGCTCTATAGGAAACAATACAGTTCCCAGACTCCCCCGACTGTTAGTCGGAGGAGTCTGGGAACTGTATTGGGAGCTAACGGGCCCATGATGAGGTGGCCACGATGACCCATGTGTTCAGGGTCGGTCACACTCACGGGTCAACACCCATCCGATGGCCTCCACGCATGGGGTGCGAACCTGGGTAGGACACTGGGTCAACCAGTCTCCCCTGGGAATCAAACCTCTGGCGCTCCTGGACGGTCTGCGCACCGAGCGGCGCAAGCCAATCGATTGTGCTCTCCGGGCCATTGTGAGCATTTACTTCATATGTATTCTTAGCAAAAAATAATGGGCTATTGTCAGCATTTTCTTCATATTCTTAAAAAATTAACGCAATCTTTTTTATGTAACTATAAAAAATAGGATAAATAAATAAAATAAAAAAATTATAAATTGGTAGTTATTACTTTAAGGTTAATATAATTTATTTATTTATATTTACTTTTTATAAACATATGACTTATAATATTTCCTCACTTGATAATACCAATACGATATATTATATAATAATATCAATATTAGTATGTTACTATAATAATAACTTTTTATTGAACAAAATTAATATTTATAGGTACATAGGTCAGTTTACCGCGTTTAAGAAATCCCTCACAGCCAAACATACTGTTGGTTTGAGAGTTTCCGGGTACTTCAGCCACTGTTGCACTGGAGTGAACTGAACTGAAATTGAAGACGAAGAACGATCTTTTAGTAAAATTGAATCTCAGAAGAGCATAATCCCCGGAAAGACGGATCCGTTACGTATAGACCAATCGTACCTACATAGATGATGGACCGGAGAGATAAGAAGTACAATTTCCTCGTATTATGAAAAGAAAGTGAAACGCTTCGCATCTCGTTATTGCATTTCAGTATGAAACACAATGGCGGCGGCAGATCGACGTCAATTATATAGTATTAGGATGCCAGCCATTGTTAATGAGTTAATTGGTGTATAATGTACGGGCCATTTCCAAATTAGCCTTTTTCGCCAATTAACTAATGGAATCCTATGTTGTTTAGCCAATCTACCTGCCAAATGCATACATTATACAGTAGCAGAAGAAGAGTAATTGTATAAATACTATTGTTTTGACTAAAAACGTTGTACAAATAGTTAGAATACGGTCTAGAGTTTTATGCAAATAAAGTTGTATTTCATTATTTATAATTTATTTAATATTTAGAAAGTTGTCAAAATTGCCGGAAAAAATTTCAAAATCAATTTTTAAATTAAAATATAACAATTTTATTTTATGTCAATAAGTTGCTTAATCTTTTATAGGGGTTAAAAATATTTCGATAATAATTGGTTTTTCAATTAATTCAGCAAATATTTTTTACAACATATGTACCCTGATTAAAAATAATCTATAAAAGATTTAGCAACTTATTGACATAAACTAAAATTGTTATGTTTTAATTTAAAAATCGAACTTAAAAAATAATTTCGGCAAATTTTGATTCCTTTCTCAAATATCAAATAAATTATTATTAATAAAATAAAACTTTATTTACATTAACCTCTAGCTAGACCGTATCCTAACTATTCGTATAACGTTTGTTGTCAAAACATTTGTATTTATTTTAGTCTGAGCAAAGCCCCAGAATGGTCTTCCATAAATATTTTCTAGATTATCGTTTTTTTACAACAAATCAATTTATCTTAAAATGTCTTATCTTATCTATTTTTGTTAATTATCTTTTTTTGTATATTTTATTTGCTTGCTAGACTATTTATTTCTGTTTCATTATTGATGGTATCATCTATTATGATTGTTTGATAATTATTTTAAATCCCCTATACGATTATTAATATATTTAATAAGATTATTTGATGAACTATAGTCATTCATTATTTGTTATTGGTTTTAGCCTTTGTTTCAAATTATTGTTATTATCATTTAATATAATTGATGTTAGATAAATATTTTATTTTAATTTTTTATAGCGTTTGATTTTTTATTGAATAGATTTTTATTCTAATAATTTAAATATTTTATAGGGCGCGAAAAATAATCCTAAATTATCATTATATTTTTAGTTTTGCTAATTATCCTAGTATTGTTTTTGTTTTACTTTACTGTTATTAATTATTGTAGGATGATTTCTTTTTTTTTATCGTATTCGGAAAATTTTACTGAATTATTATTATCACTAATAATAAAACGCTTTATTCGTAAGAAAAGGCGAGCCTAATAAAATGATTATTGACTATTGACTTCTATATAGCTCTGTCTTATTAGCATCGAAATTTATTAAAAAGTAACATTACGAAGAATATGGATTAAGTTATGTGTTTGAAGAGTTGATTTATATATTTGACTCTCCCTACTCAGCGTTTAATATACCTTATGTGGTTCTTATTTGCGTTGTTCCTATTTTGATTAGCCCTATCTACAGGTTTTATTATAAAGCCTGCACATTGATTTATGCCAGTTGTGTACCTTTCCTGTTCTTATTTATTTATTTAAGAAATAATTACTATAAAGTATTGTTTTTGCTTTATTTTTCTGAATATGTTTTCTAACACTGCCCTAAAAAAAACACTGGGAAGATTTTTGAATAAACATTAACGGATTAAACATAAATCACCTAAGATTCGCCGACGACATTGTGATATTCGCTGAGAGACCAGACATATTACAAACTATGTTACAACAACTAGATTACGAAAGCAGAAAAGCAGGTCTATCCATGAATCCAACGAAGACCAAAGTAATGACGAATGCATTAAAGGAAGACATAGAAATAGGACAAGAAATTATCGAATATGTAGATGAATATATATATTTAGGACAGATAATATCTATAAAAGACCAATACTCAAAAGAAATCGATAGAAGAATAAGCAACACTTGGAAACGGTACTGGTCACTAAAAGAGATAGTTAAAAATGAAACGATACCAATGTCAATAAAAAGTAAACTTTATAATACATGCATTCTCCCATGTCTTACTTACGGGTGTCAAACTTGGCCTGCCACGAACAAAAATAACCATAAACTTATAGTATGCCAACGAAACATGGAGCGAAGCAAGCTAAACATAAGGCTACGGGACAGGTGGACGACCTCAAAAATAAGGAAAACAACAAAGGTGAACGATGTTTTAAACAAAATTAGAAAACTAAAATGGAACTGGACTGGTCACATCATGAGAACCAACAAAGAAAAATGGACGAAGGACGTAATGGAATGGTATCCTAGAAATGGGAAAAGACAAAAAGGACGTCAAATTAAAAGATGGGAAGATGACTTACCGAAAGGATGGAGAAGATTGGCTTGGGACAGAGATGAATGGAAGAAAATGGGGGAGGCCTATGTCGAAGGACAACCTGACCAAAACACTGGCTGCTGAAGAATAATATTATGATTCCTTATTTAAAAATTAGATTTAAAAAAATAATAAAATATATTGTTTTACCACATAAGGCAAAATTATATAATACGGTCAGCGAATAAAGGCTTTTATTATTATTATTATTATTATATTGTTTTTGCTTACAAAAATAAAAGGAACCGAATAGCAAAATCTAAACATTTTGCTTATTTGATTCTGTCACCCAACTGGGATTAGCCTGTTCTAGGGTGGACAGGACTCTAATATTACAATCAATTATGTACAAGTTTTAGTAAAATGCTAATTATACTAAATTTCCCTAAAATATGGTCCTTAAAATATATGAAATATTTAAAAATAATATAATTTAAAAAAATCAATTCCATTATATAATCGGCAATAAATATAATATAATAGAGAATGACAAACAGAATAGTCTTAAAACTAAAATAAAGAAAAAATAAAGTTGTAAGTAAGACAAGAAAGAAAGAAAGAAAGATTTCATTAATTTTTAGTATTACCTATATTGTAGGAGACAGTCTGATATACGAGCGCGGTCAATTCTAGCCCCCTGAACTAATCACTTAAACAGAGTTCCGTTTTATCTCTCTCTAGAATCCAATTCATCGATGTGGTGATATTAGACCGTGTGTGAAGTAATTAACGGACGGTTAGTCGTTCGTTATGTAGTAACGTTCGAGAGATTGATAATGATGTGCGAAATCTTCGCACGATACGGGTGAGTTTTAATTAGGTACGTTTATATGCTCAGCTGACTAAGACATAGTTATTAATGGCCATTAACAAGGTGCACACAATAGCGACCACATTTTAAATTAACTTCGATTCATCAATGCGACTTTTGCTTTGCACAACCATCTATTGACAGGTAAATTATAACAGGCCCAAGTTGACTTGTTACAAAGTAGTTTTAAGAAAGGTAACCGAGTTCAAATATTTATTCATTGTTTCCTAAGAAATATTTAAAAACATAATGCATCTAGGTCACTCCTAACTAGGCGCTGCCTGCTCCAAATAAGAAACCATTTTTTATAATAGCAATCTAATATGGAATTTTATGAAAATATGTTTTCTAATCTATCGGTTTCATATTCTAAGATCAAAATGTTTACGAAATTATTGTAGTAAAATTAAGAAAACCAACAACGTAATCATTAAAAAATTTAAAAAAAACATTAAATAATAAAAAGGGTTGAAAATAAAAACATAGGAAAGATGACGACCCAAAAAGAAATTCACTCGCATTTCACCAGATGTAGGCACAATTTAGCATTACCCCGTCCATCTTTGGAATTATTCAAAAGGGATCCAATTTACGTTGGAATGGCGTGTTACAATAAACTGCCAGAGAATATTAAAATTATACGTAGAAACGGAAAAATAACCCAATTTAAATCGAAATTAAAGGCTACCTACCTTATTGCGATAGAATTATATAATATTAACGAATTATAATTAGATGACTGACAATTTCCATCTCGATTTTATTTATTTAAATTGACATTAGTACCATTTTATGGATTATTATATTATTACTATTATTTCTAATTGTCTCCCATAATCAATTATATTTCTTATTTATAGGACCATTTAATTTTAATATTATAATTTCATGACTAACTGTAGTTATAAATATCTAATATAACTCTATTGTGTGGTGAGTCTCTAATGAAATATTTTGTATATATTTTAAAGTTATTTTTACATTAAGCGGCTATATAAAGTGTCTAAACAACTATGTAAAAGTTTTTGAAGAAAATAAATGTGATTTGATTTGATTTGAAAACAATTCTAAAATAAATCCAAGTCAACAATATTACGCAACAAAAATAAAAATTTGAATTCACACTAATATACAATATTACAGATAACGTTAAGAGTTTATTGAAAAAAATCCCTTCAACACAACAAGACTTCAGATAATAATAAATAAGATAGTACCACCCCAGCAAGGAGCTACGCTGACTAGGTCATCCGTTATACCAGGGCCCATGACCAGCTCATAGATCGCTTATAACATTTAAACCTATCGTCTTCGGTCTTGCACGTGTTCCATTCGTATTTGCCTGATCGCCATCAACGGGTATTGGTGTAAGACAACTTGCTGAGTTGGATGATGATTGTCGCCAGTCCCTAAGGAGGAATTTTATCACCTCTACTGTTTAGCTGCATAAGGTTAAACCCGGCATGCATAAGGTTAAAGGTTGTAACACGGAGCATAGGGTGGGTATTACAAACCCATATGGTTGATTGAACATTTCAACTTTTCAATATAGATTATTATTATTTTCTTTTTTATATAATTATAATGCATGTTTAAAAGAAAATAACTGGATAAAATAAAAACATTTAAGTAAGTATGGTTCCTTAATATTTATTACCTATTTTTTTTCCTTATATTGTAAGATAATATGGCACATAGTTCTTTTTTGTTATTAAAATATTAAAACAACTAGCAAAAAATATTTTTTCTTCTAAATAAACAATCAGCAAAACAAATTAAATCACCTTTTTCAACTTTTTACTTTTTTGATAAGAAAAGTATTGGCTTCAAATTAATAACACGGAGAGTAAGGTGGGTGTGACACCCGGCACCAAATTCGACCGTCTGAAAACCCCACCGCCGGTCAGCGGTCGACTGCATGGTGACACTCTACGCTTACTTACCTCCCCCCGTGCACAACGCACACTCAGATGCACAACGCATTTCAATAAGTCGCTTTTGAAATATTGATCGATTTATTAGGGTCTGGGTGTATTACACCCAACCTTACGCACGCCAAGTTAAATAATAATAAATTAAACAAGAGTAGAATAATGTGTTTCCTTTACTCAGTTTAAACCGCTATTACACTGAGAAAAATGTAAAGGTGTAATACCCGGAAATAGGCATGTGTCAACAAGGTTTACGTAGATAACTCGGACTCTAGTCCATACGTATGAATTAACATGACGCGTAAAGGTGTTGGCGTGACGGTAGTAACCGTGCCGTAATGTTAAAACATAATGTTATTTCATTATGTCGCCGCCTTGGGATCTCGCTTCTAATATGACAGCATATACGTACGCGTTTAGTCGGACATATGAATCATATTAAACCTACAGAATACTGTGTTTTCCGTATTAACGGTACGGAAAATGTTGATACATAATAATATATATGTACGTTTTAATTTAATAAAATTGCCATTGAAACATCGTTATCTATACTAATATTATAAAGAGGTAAAGTTTGTGAGATTGTGAGGTTGTAGGGAGTAATCTCTGGATGTACTTAACCGATTTCAAATTTTTTTTACCAATAGAAAGTTACGTTATTTGTGAGTGTCATATGCTATATATTAATCCGAAACATGAAAAGACTTTTTCGTGGTAGACGGATTTGCAAAGTAAGTCGGACAAAAAACGGTCGAATGGAAAAGTTTCTTAAGAAAGCTGCCTTAACGATGAGAGATATATGATTGAGTTCTAGTGCAAAGTCACAAAAAGAAGTTTTTTATATATAAAAAAAAATCGCTAGGTGATGTTTATTGGTCATATTATCAACAATTATGGATTCTTATCAAAATAAGTAAATTTAACGTCTCGAGTGTTTAAAACAAAAGAGTTTTCCCTTTTACTGCATTTAGTTTACTTCATAAATGTTTAAAGAGATAATACGACATAGGCATGGAACCACGTACTTATCTCGGGTTGTAACTCCTGAAAGACAATATATTTTGGTACCAAACATCTAATATAGTATACAGAGAGATTTTGAACAATTAAAATAAACATAATTTATTCAGTTATAATCATTTCATTCACTCATTTGAAACCCGGTAATATAGCCAAATTGGCATGCAAATACATACATACATATGCAGTAAAAATATAAACCTTCTTTTGGCAGTCAGGAAATAAATCATAGCACTCATTACTAACCGAACCACACTCATAATTTCATCACAAGTAAAAATGTTTACCGCCCAACGAAGTGGGCATAGGTCAGCTAGTTCTGTATAAAACTGTAATAACAAAATGGTAATGTAAGAATCAATCCAATATATTTCTCAGTGTATCTATAGCGTCCTTCATGCGACTTTCTTTCAATTCTTAAATTTTGTGGCCATAATCTATAATTTTCATTGATTTTGCTAGTTCATCTCTTTAATCGTAGTTTTTCATACCTTTTCCTGGTTGTTGTTAGAGTCGGGTATATATCGGTATCCTATCCATTGAATTTCCTGCGATGTGTATACTTAAATAGATAAATCTAGTACCTGAAGGGGGATCCTCATATTCGTATTACTGCGGGAAACAACAGGAAGTTAATTTTACTGTTAGGGCCCTAAGAAATGTACTACCTTATTAAATGTACGTTATGTATGTCTACTGTGCCCTGGCCCACAGAACGTTTGAATATTATGGTATATTATTATGGGAAGGTTCTACACACCGCTTGTTAAATCGCAGAAATCTTTTCTAAGAGTCACGGCTATTTTAGACTCATGTTTTCATTTCTGTATGTTTATTTTTTTAGTTTTATGCTTTTAATAAAATCGCAATGTATATAATTACTAGTATATACATATACAATTTGTTGGGGAATATTCCTTACGTCATATGTTTACAAATACCTGTAGATGTTACGAAAGCGATTACGTTTCAGTTGTAAGCTATCATTTAATCCAACCACCCTCGTCGCAGTATAGAGCACATAACTGGTTTTCTTGCGTCCTGAAATTGTCAAAGACATCGATGTTTACCACAGAAATAAGCCAATCTTCATGCTGTATCAGGTTGATGCTGTATCAGAAGTTTCAAAAGAATATTGTTTTTGTTAGCAAAGTTATTATTTTTTCTTTTGTAAAATTAGAAAAATAGGGAGTTAGATAGATTTAAAATATTAATTTAAATTATATTCACTAAATGACTGATTATAAATAAAAATATATTTCATTAAAAATCTTTGGTATCATACACAGATCATTGTGATTATGGTGTAGTAACATGGAGTTTCACAATTATTCATTGCGTCACAACCTAACTTTTAGGTGTAGGTACATTTTTTTATAACTAAACTGAGAACAGAAATTGATTTAAACTATAAAAAATACATAATTAAAGTACAGAATCAGTTAGGTTAGGTATTAAAAAGTTAAATTATGTAGGGGGAAGTCCCCTAACGCCGGACGGCACCTATCGTCGGACATTAATAGTAGCTCGACAAGACGTAGGAAAGACGTAGGAAAAGGAAAAGCGTTCGCTTCCCCGCACCCTTTTCACCCCCCTTTGTATCGATGGCGCCGCGACTTATCGAGATACTACATTGCGAAGCGAAACGTTGCCCGAACAGAACACCCATTTTGATAAAACAATTTTATTATTTGCACGTGTTGTTGAATGCTATATCCGTCCATGGTGATTTGGAAAAACAGTCTGAATAAATGACAACTAATTTGACATATGTAGCTTCAACAAGATGGCCGCTATCAACTGTCAAAGTTCGGAAGTCCCTCTTGGAAGACCCTTTATTAGTGCCCGACGCTAGATGCCGTCCGGCGTTAGGGGACTTCCCTCTAGGTTTTAGTTCAGAATATTTTTTTATAGCAAAACTTAAAAAAACTTAAAAAAACAGTTGTTTAAAATAGTCAATAATGAGTGTAATTAGCAATAAATTGTCATAGATAACGATAGATTAAAAATATTACAAATGAGATGTTTTAAAAATCATGTACCTACATTATATATGACAATCAAAATATGTTAAATAAAAAAAAAACAGAGTATCAATGAAATAACTAAAGATATTAGCAATAAAACAATAAAAACTCTCATTAAAATTTTAAATTATTCGAATTGCTTGCTTTTGTTAAATAAATATCTGAAATTTGATGCAGTCAAAAATCCCCAGCGGGTTAGACCATATCTTAATATAGACTCAAAATTACTATACTATACACTTTTATATATACGAGGTATTTGCGGCTGTACCACAAATCATCCAAAAGCGTAACTCTGAATCTAAAACTAAATATGAAAATTAAAACAACTTTTTTTTAAACACAGGATTAAATTAACGAAAGTTGGAAACGAATTTTATTTCAGTTTGTATGTAGTATTAGATTTTATTTACCGGAGATTATTATCTTTGGTACATAAAATCTACTACTATCCAAAAACGTGTTTGTAATTATAAAAACATCAAAATAAAACACTTTTTATTTGTTTAGTTTCACATAATGAGTTAAAGCTCTTGAATAGTCTGTCGTTCAGATACGAACAGGCCATATACTACTAAAACTATTTTTATAAAATTTTATCTAATTTTTTGAAGAAATTCCCTATCAAAACTAAATAAATCAAAGGTAATGAAAAAACTACTAATGCAGTCACAAGGTATTTGATGAATAAAAAAATATATTCTATTTCGGAGTTTATTTTGTATTTGAGATTTTCAGATTACTCGTGATTGTTTCAGATTTTGGTTTTAAACTTTTAAGATTATTATTTCATTACGACTGTTATGTTCGTTTATTTTATTTTTAATGTGATCCTTTTTTATTTTAAATTTAAGATATTATTATTATTATTATTATAGTAGTGCGGCGATTTTATTTAGGCTTTTAATACTTGAATATCCAAAAGTCGAACAAAAAATGATTTTTCTCTGTAGGCAAGACCTACATAAAAAAAAATTTGTAAGCGAATTTCAGCTCAGTTTTTTTATGTAGACTTTGAAAGACTTCTCCAGGGTATAACAACCAAAAAAATAAAATAAACATTATTCTTGTTTACACACAGTATAAACCTTAAAAAAAATCGGAATATAGCGAACACTCTCGATCTGTTGAGTATACCTAGGTCTTTTTCGAAATTTAGAATAAACCGGTTGTCAGTTCCAAGCTTTCACCCCTCGGATCATGCGCATTACTTTCAGGAAAATGGTGGTCGGTCGCGGGGCGATTGTAAACGTCAGATTGTGTTTTGTGTTAGCAAAAATATTTTTCATTTAATCAATTATGTTATATTACTATAGTTTGTGTTTAAAAATGTGACACGGAGTCATTGTATTTGTGATTGGGGTGAAATTTCATAACAATTAGTTTTGTACAAGGTGATATTGTGAGAATTTTCGTTTTTCGAGGTTATGTTTACGTATTTCACTGTACGTTTTAAGATTATTTCAATGCAATATAAAAGGAAAGCCTATGTAAGTGCAGTTAATAGTGATTGAGTTGAGTGATTTTAGTTGGTGATAAAAATGAGTGTCGAAATGTTGCCGCTTTAGAAAATCTTCTGATGGAGTTAAGGGTAAGTATTTCGTTTTATTTATTTTTATATACATAAATATATTTTAACAATCATGAGTGATCTGAAAATCTGAAAAAATTAAACTCCGAAAAGGCATATATTTTTTTATTCATCAAATATCTTGTGCCTGCATTAGTAGTTTTTATTAATTAGATTTGATTTCTTTAGTTTCGAGTAGTAAATATAGTTTTAGTAATATATCGCCTGTTTGTATCTGAACGACAGACTTTTCAAGAGCTTTAACTGGGAAAACTATGGGAACTGAACAAATAAACAGGGTTTTATTTTGATGTTTTTCTAAACACAAAACACGTTTTTGGATAGTAGTAGTTTTTATATGCCGTACATAATAATATCCGGTACATAAAATCCAACACTAGATATAATACTACATGGAAAAATGAAATAAAAATCGTTTCAAACTTTCTTTAATTTAATCAGATGTTTAAATCAAATTGTTTCAATTTTTCTATTTAGTTTTAGATTCAGCACTTTGGAAGATTGGTGGTACAGCAAATACATCGTATATATAAAAGTGTATACTACAGTTATTATATTTTATAAAAGTGTATACTACAATCTTGATATGGTCTTACCTGCTGGGAATATTTTTTGACTGCATCAAATCTCAGATATTAATTTAACAAAAGCAAGCAATTCGAATAATTAAAAACCACATGATTTTCATGACGCTTTAAAATATAGTCTAAAATATCCGCTGGTTTTCCGCCTGATTGAGTAATTGGGTCACCTGAACGTTGAATTTTCATATCAATCATCATAAAAACTGTGATATATATGGCCTATTATTAGGATATTACCATAATTTGCATATTGTGCTTATGTTCCGCTTTGCAGAATGGTTCTTGGGCAATGGTTCTACATTTACTAATAGGGGGTCTTTTAAAAGCACACCTCGTGGACATCAAAACATCAAAATGGAAGAATCTATCTTTTTTAGTTTTAAATTATGTTAATTTATAACAATTTTACCTTGAAACTTTAATAATTATAAACGTTTTAGGACATAGCACTGTTGCTTAGTGGAGTTGCGATTTCTTGTAATTTTAATACTAAAATAATTTCAGAAAGTTTTAGGATATAAAAAAAATACTCGATATTGTTTGTATTTTTTTTTGTTGATAAATGCTTTAACCCCATAAGTTCATAATTTCCTTGTGTTCGGTTAAAGTAAATTTTATGTAATATAAAAGATGTTCATATGATGTCAAATATGAACATTAAAATACAGAAAAAATAGAATTCGCGGCTGAGTAAAGAGGTGGCTTTTTATCAGCAGCACCATTTCGTAGCGACAGCTGTTTTTGGCCTAATGGGAGACCTACTGAGAACGCGGTATATCTCTATATATTACTATTACATTGCTACTATCGATAAAATGAACCACATTTTGACTACACAATCGTCCACAACTACCATATTTATTTAGTTCCAAGCTTTTTTAAATTTGGCATTAAGAAATTTTGCAATTGATTTAAAGTAGTACAAAATCATAATTATATATAAAATAACCCTGAAAGTTTTTGTGGTTATAATTTAAAATACTAAGAGTACGTTCTATGGAGGTGCTCTTACTTTATTCAGTATTTAAACTAAATAATTTTTAATAAAAAAATACCCTAAATTATAAATTTTAAGGAAGGATTAAAAAAGCAAATAAAAATTCTGCTAAGTGTCAAATTACAACGAAATTTTATTCTAGAAGTAAATTATAACTTTAATCATTATAAGCACTCTAAATGCAGCACTTAATTATAAACGACTAATGATTCTTATGTATGTACATCAAGGAACAAATATAAGCATATTTATTATGCTACATAAAGAAGCATATTTATTATGCTGCATCTCTGCCCTTCTCAAAATCAGTGCAGTTTTAACTGTACTTAGACTAGTTATCGCTGTATTGTCATCATTATCATTGTTCACGAGCCACTGTCTAATGTTTTGTGATTCTTTATCGAAATCATCTTCACTGAAAATAAACCAATGCCTATGGTCTAATATTGTTGCAAACGCTACGTGTAATTTTAGGTGTACTCTATAAAATATTTAGGTATACTCAGTAAACGAATACAGAAAATAAGAATGAGGGGGAAGTTTGGCATGTAGTATAATGCAATGACGTATAATGCAGTGAAATATTTAAAAAAAAGTTGATGCGCTACTTTAAAAGTAATAATAATCTGAATGAAATATTCACAGTAAAAAAATATATTCATCTTTATATAAAATTCAATTAATTTTTCTAAAATCTTTACAGATTGCTGAAATTTACTATATATGTGAAAATATTTCAAAGAGTAACAAATACACTAGCACCTAATAAACAATCAATGGATAAACAACAACGATAAAAATATTATAACAAAATTATAGCATTCGGTTTTACAGCTTTCCAGTTTCCTACTTCATGCCAGGCTGCATAGCATGAAAATAAATTTCCTATACTATCAATGATCTAAAAATTAGTAGTACAAAGTAGTCAATTAAAGATCAATTTGTAATATAATAATCATAAATAATTTGAAGAAAAAAACAATGTAACTAAAAGGTACTAGAATGGTCACTAGAATATTAATAATAAATGGTATTCAATTGTCAGAAATTATACATTCTCAAAAATAATAAAACAAATGTAAATAATTATTTAACAAAAAGGTACTAAAATGGTCCTTGCCATAAATAGTAATGGGAATTTAAAAAAATACCTTATGAAATCTAAATTATAGTACTCCTCGCTAATCAGATACTTCTTAAGCTGTTTTTTTTAAATAATCGCGAATTCCCTTCCCTCACAGTAATTTGGTAAATATTCACCGAAAAATAGCGTGTCTGTTAAGTAAACACTAACAAGATATTTTTATTCCAAAGCATATTCCAAAACCTTATAACTCTACACTCACACTTAATATTTTTTTGTTGGTGTAGTTATGCCGCCAAAAAGTGATCATTTTGGGAAAGTTTTTTTACTGTATAGCTAATCAACGCCACTACATTAACAAAACATTCGATACTCTCTGAACCATACATTAGAAAATCGAAGAAGAAAAACCTAACATTCTGTAATGGATTTTTTTTAACCTAATTCATTTACTTATATCCAATTATCGATCGTGTTTGTAAAATAAAAAGGATTAATGGCGGACCGGCCTTTCTTACCCGGAAAATAACGATCTCATCATTGAATTTTTTATACAGGGTCCGCCTCACTCGGTATGAGGAATGCTTAAATGATGGGAAAAGTTGAGGCATTATCAATCGTTCCATGATTTCCGCTCATAAATAAATCCAATCTCGGATCGTTTTCATATAAAATGTAACATAAGCTTTCGGGGGATTTTTTATGCGCGTTTCGGGAAGGGGTAATTGGATATGTGATTTATTTAATAGTCGCTTTAAAAAATTATGACAATATAGGGACTGACATGAAATTGATATGAATCAGTTTGTGAAAAAAAATATTTGACTTCATACAGATAACAGTATTATTAGGCCCTGTGCAATTAGCCCTGAGAGCTAATGGGCCCTGTGCAGTTGGGCCATTATAACCCATGTGTTAGTGTCGACCCAACTCATGGGATAGCACCCATCCGGTAGCCTCCCAGAAGAAGTGCAAGCCCGGGTAGGACTCTGTGCATGCGGGCCGGTTTTCCCTGAGAATTGCACTCCGGGCGCTCCTGGACGGTTTGCGCACTGTGCGGCGCTAGCTAATCGACTGTGCATTCTGACAGATATCCAGGGGAGTTTGGAAACGGATTTGTTTTCTATAGAGCGGGGTGGCTGCTTACCTAATGGCAGTCGCTCTTGAAACGACCAGTCAGCTACACGATCCGGCATGATCATGCGGGCAAAGGATGCCGTGGTCCGCGATGATTCGAACCGAATCGCCGCTTCATTAGGTAGAGGACCGCGCAAGCAACCTCGATCCCGTAACCAGTCTGGAGGACGGAGGAATCTGACTGCAACTGCTAGCCTGGGGTCGAGGTGGCCCGTGAGGTTATCTTCCTAGTACCTCGCAGTAAGGCGTTGTACTCTGGCGGGCATGGTGGCGGAGCTACAAAGTAGATTGTGTACTTCTAAGTCCTTAAGTTTATCCCACGGCTGAAAGAACGATCACGTAACGTTATACTAGCCTGGGGTGACGGGTTCACCCTCTGTAGTTGAGAAATCGCCAATGTCATAGCAAATACACAAAACAACAACTAAAATAGAATCAGTTCAATCTTAATTAAATCGGATATAAATAAGCTTGGTTCCTTCCTCTCGTCGAAAGTATCGAATAAAATGGACTGAAAAATATGTGAAAAAAAATGGTTAAAGATTCGGAACAAATACGGAAGTGCCGCATCTGTTAACTTTGTATGTGTACCTAAAAATAATATTCAAGTCACAAAAATATGGAAATGCGACACCTGTATTAAAAACGTCACCAATATATATATATATATATATATATATATATATATATATATATATATATATATATATATATATATATATATATATATATATATATATATATATATATATATATATATATATATATATATATATATATATATATATATATATATATATATATATATATATATATATATATATATATATATATATATATATATATATATATATATATATATATATATATATATATATATATATATATATATATATATATATATATATATATATATATATATATATATATATATATATATATATATATATATATATATATATATATATATATATATATATATATATATATATATATATATATATATATATATATATAGGTATATATATATATATATATATATATATATATATATATATATATATATATATATATATA
>OX155958.1:22521892-22548984 GCA_944548615.1 Micropterix aruncella
ATATATAGTTTTGTTATATTTGATAAGGTTTGTAAAGAAATCCGTTTATAGGATGATGTTTTTATTTCAAATAAAATTAGTAAAAGCTACTTAAAAAGTAGCGAAGGAAATCCCAGCTTGTATTGGGAAATGCTTATGTTTGAATGAGATATACTTACGGATGTGCACGACTTTCGACGGTGCAATGTAAGTTTAAAGGTCCTTTTGCAGTCGACTAACGATCACTATTCATCCATATATCTCATAAATAGGGCTTATCCTTATGCAACACAAAATGCCTTCAATATATATATATATATATATATATATATATATATATATATATATATATATATATATATATATATATATATATATATATATATATATATATATATATATATATATATATATATATATATATATATATATATATATATATATATATATATATATATATATATATATATATATATATTGTGACCAACACGATTTCTCGGTACTTAGGATACCTAGAAATCGATGTGGTTGCTTGTTTGTAGAAACTAAAATTATAAAAGAAAAACATTAAGTCACTTGAACGATGACATTTAATTAGTAAAAGGCAGATAACAATAAAGAAAAGATGAATTTTAAAGAACTCTAGAAGTGAAATTTTAATTTACAACTATAATATTCGATTAAAAACTTTGAAAACAATTAAAACTTTGGAAATTAATATTTAACACATTTCAAAAACCCTGGAATCTAGCTCAGAACAATGGGACTTTTCTCAAAGGCCGGCTGATCATGAAGGGTCAACAGTCAGACGAGTGGTAGGTAGAAAACAGCAGTAGGGTAAGTACATTAAAATTTCAGGAATAGAATGTTCTGGAAAGTGGATTCAAACTTCCCGCCTTCAGCTCGATGGTCGCGGCAACGTCACGTGGTCACGTGGCGGTGACTCGTACGATTTAAGCCGTAATCGTATCGTACGGTACGGCGACGAATAGCGGCGCTGGCGGTCGACCAACCCGGCTCGGGATGATCTTCAGGAAAGCTGGAATGGGCGTATTCATCGATTTCTGGTATTCTTCAGCCGTACCCTTGTACTCCGACCGGCTGGAACGGTTGAATTCGGAAGTACTCTTCAAACGGCTGGAACGATTGACGTAGGCAAGGCTCCCAGAGGTTTGCCCCAGTGGAAGTTCCTGAAATTATCCTCCACTTAGACTAGGGATTCAGGTGTTGGGGTAGGAGCGAATAAGGGAAGCAGAGACGGCACCCTGCGTTCCGAGGAAATCGAATCTCGCTCCCCCAACTCAGCCAGATAAACCCCTCAAGAAGCAATACCAAGATATAATTATCGAACGTACTCACCGAGAAATATAATGTCTAACACAACAGAGAATGAAGACCACCTCGGAACTTCCACTAACTAGCGCCACGGCTCCGATTTGAAATGCCGGGAAAACGAGTTTTTGGCGCTTCATATAGGCTCATATCAAATGTTTCAGAATTTTCCAGATCGTACTCGACACAATCGATCATATCCGGTTCACCGTTTGCTGAGTATAAATTGTGTAGCTAATTTCTAAATTTTATTAATTTAATAAAGAAGTCAAAACCGAGATTAATTTTATTATAAAAACCTTTTTGAATTTATTTATCCCAAAATTCAATACAAGGACAGGACCACCTTGACTCTATGTCGTAAAATGGTTACTTTATTAAAAATAAGTATTTGATCAAAATAAAAATTGTTGTTTTAAAATATTCAATGTTTTATTTATTTTGCATTTTAATAACCCAATCCCATAGCAATTTATCGCATAAATTATAATAAATTATTAAATATTAAGTCGCTGATTTCGACTCTTGCGGTTGGTAGACGAAATTCGCTTGTATGGAATTGGCAAAACTGCATATATGTCAAACGATCGGTGTCGTGAATTAACAATGGCGAGAACTGGGAATCATCACGCGATAAATTATGGAAATTCTGCATTTAATTTACAGAAATCGCGTGACAATATATATATATATATATATATATATATATATATATATATATATATATATATATATATATATATATATATATATATATATATATATATATATATATATATATATATATATATATATATATATATATATATATATATATATATATATATATATATATATATATATATATATATATATATATATATATATATATATATAGATATATATATATATATATATATATATATATATATATTGACAATTAGCGCTACAGGTCTAAGTTTTATCAACCCTGACATCTCAGCGCCGTCATTGCCATTACCTTTGCCAGCTCGGGAAATTCTTGAGAAATAACCACAATGCACGACATAGTTTTTATAAAATATTCCTAATTATTCGTTCAAAATAAAGCAATTCTCGAGGGAATAAACTTGCTGTCCATTAAGTGACACCATAAAGCAAGTAAACCATGTCGAAGAGGAATATCTCAAGATAAAATTGTATGCGCCAACCCAACTTCCCCACGCGGTATATTTGTAGTTTTTTCCGTGGTATTAAAAAGATATTTTTCCAAAAATAATGTAGTATTTTCTTAAATATAGCGGAATATAAATATTATTTGCATCGCTTTATATACGAGGTAATCCAATCAAAATTACACAACATAAATTCAATCCAACAAGGCATCTATATACCGAATTTCAAGCTTTTAAACTCTTGCCATGACCAAATGATGCCTGCGCGCTAAATTTCATTTCAATCAGCCGAAGCGTTTGGGCGCTATCGTGGAGGAATACACACAGACAGACAGACACACAGAAGTGCGCCCACAATACTTTCCTTGCCAGGAAAGTAAAAATAAATATTTTTTTTCCTATTTTATATTAACAATTAAATATTTCCTATTTTATATTAACAATAAATCGCCTAATACTGACTTCCATAAAATTGATAATTTCATACTAAATCGGCTATAAATAATTACTTATGTTCAATATTTGAAAATAAACAAATACAACAACTACTTAAAAATAATAAGTTATTGCGCAATGTCATTTCAATCACCCAAGGAATGATTATGTTCTTTAGATCACTCACAATGAAAACAGGTGATGTCAGATTTTTAAATGCTAGAGAAGTTCTAAGTATTTCTACATAAAGTCAAAAGCCTAAACATTAGTATAGATTATTACAACAGTATAGATTATTTTAGCAGTGTCTGATTGATCTCCTTATCTTGAAATCTTCAAATGAGTTCAAATCATTTTCTACTGAATGTATACAGCTGCAGAACGATGGTGGGCTGGTCTACGTAAAATTCAGCCTAAAAGCAGTATCGAGCAAGCAATTCATTGAGACCGCAAACTGTTTACATTTACTGCTTGAGAATATCAATATTCTAGACATACACAAATCTTCCAGCAAAACAAATATATGATCTTCCTGCACACATTTGACAACCTTTTGAGACAATATTGTAATGTTAGTGGTGATCTAAATGATAATAATGATAATAGTTACTGGTGATCTAAACATTATCATTATTAATGAAAAGCACAGGCCAGTTGGTATTTACGTTGATATGATGGCTTTTACCGTGTTTTAAAAATAGCAATACCCATTAGCTTATTTAAGGTTACAGTCGAATATTTATTAGCACCATATTTTGCAGTAGAATAGATCGTACGGTCAAATTGAGCTTCGATTCAGGCATCTTTCCAAATAAACTGATACCAACTATTTTATGACCAATTTCCAAATCCGGAAATAAGGAAGAAAGCAAGTTAGCCCGCAATGTAAGTATAATTTTAGTATACTAAGTACACTTACAAAAATAATTGAAAAACTTCCAAATACAGATCTTGAAACCGAAGGTCTACTATCGTGTAATCAATATAGATTTAGACAATGTCGAGGAACAATAGATGCTAAATATTTTATTAAAGAATGGGGTCACTCTTACATTGCTATGATATGAAATTGTGTTAACATATATATTATACATATTACACATATGTACATATCCTCTATCTCTCTCCCTCTCTCTCTCTCACACACACACACAGGCGCACACACATACACACCCTCTCTCTCTCACACACACACACACCCTCCTCTCACAGACCACGCACACACGAAGGCGCGCACACACACACACATACACACACATACACACACACCCTGACAGACACATACTCACCACATACAAACACACATGAACACCACATATTTCTACCGACAAGTTATGGTTAAAAAAAATCACTTCTAATATCGGGTATTATACTTATTATACACCTCTACGTTTTGATAATAAACAATAGGCCACGCTTGAATTCTAATTTATGAAACCATTGTATAGTGACTTAGTGAAAGTTCTGCGCGGGCCACTTAATAATCCTCAGATGAAAGCTCGCAGAGCCATTCACATGCATTGTGCGGTATTATCTCCGGTGCGAATCCAATTATCGTGCTGTGCGATTGTTGACCTGCCAAAATCTTGGCGTGGGCGTTCAGTTTACGCTGCGCTATCACTAATGTCAGCCACACGGGATCACGATCACAGATTGGAGAGAGTTGCTCACAAATACGAGTCATTCGAATTGCTTTTTTGAAATCTCCCCGCTGTACAAACCAACGCACAACAAATGTTTATTTGCGTTTGAAAGAAAATTCATCGATATTGTCTGCGTATTAGACACTTAATATAAGTAATTAAAACTTTTGCCAAGGGGATCTTTAGATCTTTATCCAACTATTCGTCTAACATTTGTAGTTAAAACATTTGTAATTGCACCTTTAATTTTGATTGTGCGATTGATATTTTTGGTGGCCTCTCTCTTTAAAGAAGCAGCCAACCTTAATACCAGTAAATCCTCGAATATTGATAAAATGTTAAAATGTCAAAGATGTCTTTTCCGATTTCCCATGATTACCTAATCTCATTCGAAATATATCATATTAAAATCTCATTCTCAGTTTACTTAATTCCATTTAAGAGCAATTGTACCCGAATAAGCACGACAAAAATGTAAAAATGTTAAGTATGTAACATGCCCTTAAACCACAGTGCTTATTCTAAGACTGTCTTAAATTCTAGAACTTACTCTCATGATTATGTCATCATGAAAAAACGAAAAAAAAAATGTTGACATTTTTTCAGCCTGAAATATATGTTTTTCGATATTAGGAGAATTTCAGCTACAGAAGATTATCCTATATAAAAAACTAAGTAGAAAATTTTCTAAAACTTTTTATAATTTAGGCATTTGTTACCGAAGAAATATATGGAAATTAGACATAAACAATGCTTTCCATTTTAACCGACTTCAAAAAAAGGAGGAGGTTATCAATACAGTTGTATTTTTGTAAAGTATTTGTTATCTCAGAACTCCGTTATTTATTAACCGATTTGGAAAAATATTTTTTTTATTTGAAAAGAATGCATACTTCCAGATTAGTCCCTTTTTATCAAATTCCTATTCTGATGATGAAATCCATGAGAAGTGTGGGAACTCCTCAAATATTATCATATGAAGTTGAAAATTAACATTTTGATTCAGTTCCGATGACAATGCATTTTTATAGGAAACATGACCTGATTCTACAACCAGGGTTGGCTCCTGAAGAGGGGACTCCTCAAGGGTCAACAGCACAGACACGATTTTTTTTTATGATAGCCCGTTCTAAATTCACCAATGTTTTGGCTGCTGCACTTATTTAAAAGAATAGTCGGTTTTTATTGCTAAAATGTAGTGTATCTTTTATAATTACCAATAACCTACTTTTACAAAATGAAATAGAAAGAACTACATATTTTTCTTTATTTGATGTCAGGAATCATTTCCTAAATTTTAGGCTGTCTGTATATATGGATTAGTAATCCGATTTGTGTGAAAAGGCCTCTTTAATACTGATTCATGTTGATGGAATGTAACATACGTTTAGCACTCGAGACTTACAAGTATCCGGCTAAGACGCGATAATGAATGTCAAGGAGATAAAGGCAAACAGGGCCGTCCGCATCAGCCCATGAGCAAACAACCAGAGTGAGAGCCCCTTTGGTATTCAGCGAACTCGCAAACTAATTTGAATATGTAAGACGCGGGCATGAATACGGCCGTGGAAATCCGAAACAGACAAGCAGCCCTCTTGCTTGACTATGGTCGACTCACTGACATCATTAAACATTCAACGTCTGCACGGACGCAATACTACACGACGTCCGACTCCCCAAGATAAACGGATTATATCAGTCATTATCTAGTTCGCGCTGAATAATAAGAATATAAACTGAATAATAATAAGATAGCCGTGATAATAAATGAAATGAAAGAGGGGAAAGATTTCTAAAGATATGCCAGGTCTATGATTAGGGGATACAGGTAAACCCGAAACAACCCGAAAATCATTTGGTAGCCTAAGTTTTGCAGCGATATAACGAATTTTACAGAGAGCGAGTTTTAATTAACCGTTATCCTTGAAGGGGATGAAACAATACGAGCATGTAAGCAACTTTCGATAAGAAATTTTACGAAAATCCCAAAATATATATATATTTTTTTAATTTGAAACATTTATATTTTCTGAAAAATAGTACAAAAAGCGGTGAACATGTTGCGCTATCTAACGGAAGGTAAAATATCGCTAACATTGTTATTAGCGATATTTTATCTACGGATAGATGGCGCAGCGCGCTTAAACGCACGTCAAACTTTTATCTTCAAATTGTTGTCAAATTGTCATAAATATTGCTTAGTTGTTCGTACTGATTCACCTTTTGAAGGTTGGCGGTTAAGTTTTCGGTTTTAATTTTGATTAAAGTTTTATTTTGTAAAACTCTTAAATACTATGATGTTTACGGAGTGAAAATCAGTAAACAGTTTCAAAAATGCTTATACTGGCTGCATTTAAAACATTTGTCCCAATAAAAAAAAATGTCGTCAAACATAATAAGTTTAGAAACATTTTAAATTGATTGAAAACCTTTCAGACTTATAAGTTTTTCATTAAAATTCAGAAAAAAATCTTATTTTTATTAGTTCTTGCAGATAGATTTTTTTGGTAGTTTTTTGGTGAATTTTACCTTAAAACTAATGAAATTCGAAAGACTTTTACAGGATTTATCAACTTACTGGCTTGATTTATGATTTAAAAAATCATATTGTAAATATTATAAATCTATTTTGGCACTTTTTATCGATATTTATCCCTCTATTTCTTATGAGATGTAGAAGATTACTATATAAAACCGTGAATCCTTTATCGAACTATTCATATAAGAACTAATACATGTAAGGTCATTACGCCATATTTTTCCTAGCAAACAAGGCAAATGGGTTTTCTGCATTTAACGCATGAATCCGGTGTTTGTTGTTATTTTCTAGCAGATGTATTGCGAACGCACAATTTTTTCGAGATGAAAACGGATCTATACATTTTGATCTCTCCCCCCTTCCCGCCCTCGAGATGATTAGGAACATTTCCAGACGGAAGTCTATCAGTCTGTGAGTCTGTGTATGTATGTGAGTTTAAATTCGGCATGCCATCATCATTTGGACATGGTAAGAGTTGAAAAGGCTGTGGTCAAAATCGGCCCACCAGAGGGCGTGCTAGTCATACTTTAATCTCGAATATTGCAGTTAGATACTTGAAATTCGGTACACAAAAGCTTTGTTGGATAAATCACGTTTAGTGAAATTTTAATTTTGGTTGGAATGTCTCATATACAAGCCATGCAAATAATATTACAGGTACGCCATATTTAAGAGAATACAACATAATTTTTGGAAAAATACCGTTTTAATACCACGGAAAATACTACAAATATACTGCTAATTGGCGTGTGGGGGGAGGTTGGGATGGTACGAGGGGGATGGGGTTGTCTACTTGCCGGGAAAGTCTTGAGGGATCATATTCAAAACACCATGTATCATCACCGATAATGATCGATTTTACGAATTTGGCGTCTTTACGAGCACTTCTGATGAACGTCTTACGTCTTACGAGCACTTCTTTGCAATGGTCAATTCGAATCATTTTTTTATCATCGGCGAGTGACAAACAAATCATGAATCGTGAATTGATCTTACGAAGTCCCAAATCTTCAGTCAAAATGCGATGTACAGTGGAAATCTTTGTTCGAAATTCATTTTTGTACCGAGTCGCAAAATCTACTAACGCATTCGACGCAATAACGTTTGTTTACATTGGAAATGAAACTTTGACATGATGTCAGTCAAGGATGTAGCTTTCCAATGCATATAGATCCCGACAATAGGTGGCGCCACTACAATATTCTATTTTAAATCAGTCCGATTTTTTGGATGGAGGTTGTATACAATATTAGATTACACAACTCCATACAACGATTTGGCAACTTTTTTGTGAAGGCGAAATGCAGGTGGCGTTGATAACATTGAAGGCCAAACGAATAGAAATTTGTTAGTCCATTTATAACAACATCGATTATATTAAAATGGAACTTTCACTGTGAAAACCTCGAAATTAGGTTAAGTCGGGCATGTTATGCTTTGAGTATTGTAAGAAGGTCGTTGGATGAATTGCAAACAAGAAATGTTTATTTCAGCTATATTGAAGCTATCCTAAGTTATGCCATTACAATCTGGGGAAATTGTTATGCTTGTCATAGGGAACCCATATTTATACTCCAAAAGAGAGCATTGCGAATAATTTGCAAAGGTGAAAAGGGAAGAGTCGTGTCGACCCATTTTTAAAAGGCTAAGAATCCTCACCTTAACCTCACTCTATCTCTTTAAGTTACTGACTGGGTTTTTTAAGAATAAAGAAACACATTATTAAAAGTTTTCAGATACACATACTAAAAATACGAGAAATAAATTAAACATTTTTATACCATGTACTAAACTAAATACAGCAAGGCAAGACACAAAATACTCCGTGCCATATTACTTTAACAGGCTACCGGAAAGTTTAAAAACAATTCAAGTGGAAAGCTTATTCAAAAAATTACATAAAGAATTCTTATCAGACAAAGCTTTTTATTCGATCGAGGAGTTTGTTAATTTAAAATGATTTTGAAAATTTTTTGGCAATTTTTTGAAAATTTTATGTTGCATTTTTTAATTATTCTGACTTTTTCTGATTTTATGTTCCGTGATTGTTATTATTGATTATTTTAATTTGTGGTTTTAGTAAGTACATCTTAAAAATGATTTAAAGTATCGCCAGTACTACATAAAATGTTGCATATCGACATGTCCTAAAAGCAATAATGAAGTACTTTGAACTATATACGTGGTGATAAATTTAGATATTGTAAAAACGGACCAATAGACTGTAATATAAATGTACCTAGATATTTAGTTTCTACAATCTGTTGAGATTTTTTTGGAAATAAATTGAAATTGAAATTGATAACTATTTTTTTCTTCATAAAAGACTGTTTAATAATAAAAACCCAATAATTTAACCAATTATAACAGTAATGACATTCGGATATATAAAAGCCACAAATTTCATTGTTTATATAGGCTGATTACATCACAGATATAATGCAATCAGATAGAATGCAATCTATCAGTTTATCTGCCCATTAAGTGCGTAATTGTTAGGTATAAAATCCTGTATACCAATTTAAAAATGGAAGTCTGTATGTATATAATATTAAAATAATAATAACTATGATTTTAAAATCTAGCTATGATTAAAATAGGCGTTTTTAGAGTGCCATTTAGGGTGCGCTCCTATAGTTGTATACCACGAAAGTCGCCATATTGAACATAATAATCAATTTCGAGAACTATGGGTGTCATCTACACGTTGCGTTTTGAATTACAATTCTGATTTACAAATCGTAGTATGACGATGAACAATCTAATACGCTATATAATGAATGGTATTAGGAATCATGTAGACGCCGACGCGATTGTTCATAAAGTTCAAGCAACGCTTTCTCCTCGACTTCGGCGTCGGAGTGAATACCGCTTATCCTCTTTTATTGCAGTATACATGCTTATCCTCAATACATCTATGTACTGCATTTTACGTACCTATTTAGTGTTTGATTTTGTCGAATGGCGACCGGAAGGGGGTCGTTCATTCTCGCTTCCGCTCGCCGTCTGCGGACGCTTCGTTACCAGGCGCCCGCCGCTGCTCTTCCCCTTTCCGAGAGAATAAAAGTTTTATATTGAAGAAATCTATTTCTCCTCGTCAGCTTCACTCCCGCTTCAAACTCTTAACTGCGCCAGCTAAGGAAACAAACTAAACTATTCCGCGGACTCTTTGAAGGAAACTTTGCCTTTTATAGATTTAACTAGTGATCGCATTCGCCTTCTTTCGTGTGCAAGAATAAAAGAATAAGTGCTCGGTTAATGCCAGGTCACTCAGAAAAGATTGAATTTGAAGTTATGAACCGACTGATTTTTTTATTTTTTATTTTTTATTTTATAGCAAACTTACAGATAGTAAATATATAATACTTGTATTTTAAAAACATATACAAACCAAACAAATTTACTATCCTATGTACAGTTTGCAATGCTTGCATTACAAATTAACAGAAATAACATGAACACGTTGATAGTAGAAAAAAATTATAATAAAGCTAATAATAATATAAGGGTAAGAAAATTACTAATTAAATAAGTTGTTAAATAAGGTTATTTGGATAGAGCAAAATAGAAGTATGAGTAATTGGATAATAATATTTATTATACATAATATGATACAATGGTATGTTATAATATAGTAATCATATAATACAGTGCATTAGGATGGCAGTTAGTGAAATTTTAAGAAGTAGAAGATAGGCTAGGTATGATCGAGTGTTTTATTAAATTAATGGAATCATAAAATATATCTAATCCTTTACCCGATTTATCAAAAACGCGACACATTATGGTAAGAGGTCTATTCGACCCGATGTTGTTATTGCAAGCGAAAACCCAAAATGTTTGAGAGCTCCTCGTTAGTCGGACTGATGACAAAGGGTAAGATAAGAGACAGATAAGATTAGTTCGAATCATCCTAGGTAGGAAAAACACTAACCCTAATTCAGGGTCGGCTCTAGGGATTTTAGCGCCCTAGGCGAAAACCAAATCTGCGCTTTCATTAAAGTGCCTTCGGCAGGGTCTGCTTAAAACTGTGGTATGGAATGGAAATTCAGAAAAACGTTAAAAAAAGTTTTTTTAACCTTTGATAATAACTGGGGTATGTAAATAAAACGAATGTCAATTTTACATAAAATACATATAATTTAATAACCACAAACCTCAATGTATTATTAAAAAAAGTGGTTCTAAAAATGGTTTTTCATTTTGTCTTTTGTTTTGACAAGTTGTAGAATAAAAATTAGAAATCTAAATTAGTATCAGAAAAGCTTTCAGTTTGTGATTTACATTCGGTATATATGGGTTTATAGGTTTTATAATAGCATTATGTACAGTTCTTTCAATAACAAACAGAGACTCGCAGTTAGATTAAAGATAGTTTTTTTGTTTTTATAACTTAAAAATAGACAAAGAGTGCTTGATATTTTTAAATATTGTATTATCGTTTTCTATGGTCTATAGTTATGTTACTATGGTCCAAAATCAGTTTTCAAAGCTCCAAATAAAAAAAACCTCAATTTTGCGCCCCCTAGGTTGCCTATATAGACGAGCCGGCCCTGGGTAGGAGTCACCCTGACTCTGTCCACTGGTTTATCAGGTGTAATATTATATATCGGTATAGGATTGGAACGCCTGCTCCATGAATTATAAAAATAATATGTTATTTGTCGCCCAATAGTTGCATTACATGGAATAATTAATCTTTATTTATTTCTAATTTAACGCCAGACAAATATTACTAGTTCTGAAAAATCCGTTACCAAAATTAAATCGATTCATGGGGCATTATTAAATTAATTTTCTTTATCTTGCAAGAAAGTTAACGCAGTGATAAGAGTGTTGGCTTTATGTCTAGGCCGGTTTAAGCCAGCGATAAGGAATGTTATATACAATGTAGATATTACCTGCAGTGTTATCAAGATCAACATTATATGACGTTGGTTTGCCCATGGCAATCGCACTAAGCAAGCATGCTTATAATTTGTTGTACCTAATAATTAATAGTTTTTAAAAAAACACTAAAAACACGCTTTTATAAAAGCTTTTATATTACGCACGTAAAAACCAAAAAATCCGGTTTCATCATCAGACCTTTAAACTTAATCGTGGTCAAAGTTCATTACAAGACCTTTCTAACAAATCCAAACACGGCTATGATACGGTGCCTGCTATGCCAGTGCCTATCTTCCGGCTTCATCATCAGACCTTGAAACCTAATCGTAGTCAAAGTTCATTCCAAGACTTTTCTAACAAGTCCAAACACAGCTATGAGACGATGTTCCATTATGAAGTTCCAGTTGATATCTTCCGACTCCATCATCAGATCAGTTCGACAGTATCATATTATTGTATTGTCATCAGAACTACATACAGCTGCCAATTTTCATGACGCTACGATCCTTGGAAGATGGTTAAATTAGTTACCTTAGATTCCATTACATAGTTACATACAGGTCGACCTAATAAAAGTGTGTTAAAAATATTCAACTGTTTTTATTGCAGACAAAACTCACCTCTTTTATGTTTTTATTCAAGAAATGATTAATGAACTTTAAATTGACTATTTTAAAAATGTTGGAAACCCTATTCATCCGCTAATTGAGAGACAGTGCGATATTCCGCCGGGCGTACAAAATATTTAACTTTGCCAAACAACAGTATCATTCATTTCACGAATCTGTCAATCTTAGGGATTAATTAGATCCCAGCATCGAGTAAATATCAACCTATTTAAAAGGAGAATTTAATTAAACCTCGTGAATACGTTTTCCATTTCGATTCTTCTGTTGAAATCTGATATATTATTGCCGATTTGAAATACGCAAAGGCAACAAATAATCCTGATCACTCGTTTCAAATAACGTGATTGATATTCGAAGTAGGATGATCTATATATTTTCGTTCTGAAAAGATTTTTCTCCGAAATGGTAACGAATACAATATTATCTAAAAAGCCACTTTTTTAATTTCATTGTCCAAAAAAGTGAAAAAAATGTCTGATGTGTATCTCTTTTCTTTATAAGGTTTAATTAGATAGTAGTAGCGCGTTAAAAAAGAATAATATAAGAGTTTCTGTAGTTCCTTGTATGGCTACATTTATTGTTTTGTGTCAAATAGTGGCAAATAACTATACTATTGGATTGAAATATGACTCATAACAATTTTCATGCTGGATACAATTGTAATTTTCGGGCATGTCTCAGTAATTAATGGCTATTAGCTAACATAATTCTAAAGTTTAATTGTATTAAGCATTTTATTTTTTAATGTAAATTTACAGATTGTTAATATATTGATAGAGTATTCGCGAAACCTATTTTATACAGAACTGATTTATTATCATGTGGAAAACTTTGCATAACACAACACTTACATAAACAATGCATATTGCATAATTAGATAGTAGAAATCAGCACGATAGTAATAAATGTGAAAAAAGGATATCCACTATGTTTCTGCAGAGTGCCTTGAATTTAGGAAATGAGTCGTATGGTTAGGAAACGAAGAAAAAAAATTTTTGAATTGTTTTTTCTTTTAAAAAATGCTTTTAAATATTAGGAAAATTTTAATTACAGAAGACTAAAGAAAGTGACTTGAAAAACTATTTTAAAAACTGATTTAAATATCAATTTTCACCTTTATATGCTTTTACATTAGTTACTGAAAAGAATATCGTATATACGAAAGGTGAACATCAAAAATTATTTTCCACAGTAATGAAGGACTAATCCAATAAAGATGTAGATTATTTTTTTAGAACTCAGAAGTTAGAGTTAAGTAAAATAATCTCCCGTAATCAAAATTCTGATATCAAAAAATCTTCATTTACGACCTTCTTTGACCGCAGGAATCATATCCTAAATTTAACACACTCTCTGCAAATTAACAGTATCTATAAAAATGTGTATGTAGTGTGAATGGCATTAATATGTAAAGATTTATATGTTGATATTTAAAATAATTATGTATAATATAATATAAAGTAAATTGTAAATTAGTTAAATAATGAGAAGCAGGGCATAAACTGAATATATAATCTTGTTTATACATCGTAGCATATACTTTCCCAAATTTAAATATAACGTAGTTATACAGTATTCAATTTTCAGATTATAATATTTTTGTTTCCAAAACCTGTTAAATCTGGCGAAAAGAAACCTAAGCAAGAGTTGTAGGCAATGTCCTCAGATATCTATGCCATATTTATTCATTTTTCTAGGAGCAGAATTAACGGATTTGTGACGTTTTAAAAATTTGAAAATGCCATTCTTTTGTAACAAATTTGCTGGGTATTCTGATCATCTTTTAAAATCTCGGCATTAGGATGGTCTATTTTTGTAAGTCATTTAGTTCCAATTAATCGAGTAGTTTCTAATATCTGTTCTAGCGTGAGTAAGCGATCAAACCTCAGGCCTTTGTCAAACTTTGTCAACGATCTGGGTAGAGTAGCTGTTTCGGCATAATCTTTAATATTTGCGGACGATATCAAATTTTACATTTCTACTAGAACTTCAGTAGCCTGCGAGGTTTTTTAGCGCGACATGGATGCCGTTTGGTCTTGAAGCCAGAATAAAAATCTGTTCAATATATCTAAATGTTCAGTGATGACATGCACTAGATCGACCATACCTCTGGTAGAAGATTAATCCAGCAATGGTTAAGTGCTTGATAGAGTCGCGAAAGGTATTGCATCTAAGAGTTCTCTTTGATTCTCAGATTATTTTCAAGGAGCACATTACTGATTTGTCCAGATCCTCTAGGTTGAGGTTTAAGTTGTTAGGTTTTTTATTTGTAAACTACAGCATTTTCACAATAGGTTATGCATACATTATATAATTCAGTTATGAGAAGTAGATTGGAAACGAATATGGAATCCACATGACTATCTTTATATCACTATGTTGGACAAAATCCAAAAATGTTTCTTTCGTTTTGTATATTTTTAGCATTCGAATACTACACTGATAGTTATTACTAGGCATTGTGAGCTATAATTCCCTTGAATTGTGCAGATAAATGCTTGCCATGGTCTACGTTTTCCAGCTAATCCGGAGAAGAGTTGATAATCCTAGCATAGGTTAGCGAAGGTTTGTCTCTTTGTACCGGATAATTATAATCGAGCTTGGTCACCTATTCTATTTGCGGGGCCGTCCTCGCGAACCAACCAAAGTTAGTGGAGTCTTACGGTGTTTACGCTTGCCTCACGGCATATACATTTTATGTTCGACAGTAGGGCGGTGTCGACTACAGCGGGCGAACCCGTCACCCCAGGCTGGTATAACGATATGGATCATTCTTTCAGCCGTGGGATGAGCGTAGAAGACTTAAATACAAGACAATCTACCGTCTAGCTCCACCAACACGTCCGTTAGTGGCTAACGCCTTACGGCGAGGCACCGGAAAATGTAACCAGCTGGCAGCCTCGCCCCCTAACTACCAGTTTTGGTAGGATATCTTCGTCTGGAGTTAACTTTCAGGATACCGTCGTCCTTCCGACTGGTTACGGTTCCAAAGTCGCTTACGCGGCCTCTACCTTTTGTAATTACAGCGGTTATTCGATTTGAATTTATCGCGTACCTAGGCGTTCTTTGCCCGTATTGCCACACGAGATCGAGTGACCCAAGGTCATTTCAAGAGTGGCATGACAACAGGTCATCATCCACCTCTGTTGCTTAGGACACAGTATATTTTCATAGTCTCCAGACTCCTTCAGCAATTATGCAGAGTGCACAATCGATGGGCGTCGCCGAACGGTGAGCAAACCGTCCAATAGTGCGGGGATGCAATGCCACCAGGAGAAACCGGTCCACCAGTTTCTGAGGCCTAAGACGCGAGAGTCTTACCCGGGGTAGCGTTACGCAGGAGGAGGCTTCTGAATAGGAGCTGAATCGTGAGTTGAGCCGATCCGAGAACATAATAGAGCCGATCCGAGAACTATAATATGTTCGACAGCATCAGATCTGGATATTTTTACAGCGAGCCTAATATCTTCAAGATGTAGGCATTGCGATAGCTATTCATTTCAGAATGAGATCACCCATTTTATTCTCCAGGTACAACCTTCACTTGTATATTTAATACTTACATATGTAATTCTTATTATATATGTACTAATAATAATATTAATGATGTTTTCCATGCATGTTTATGTTTATATATTTCATCTCAATGACTTGGTCGGGACTCAAATAATGATTTGTTTATGAAATATGTTAATAAATAAATACATGTAAATAAATAAATCAATCAGTAAATATATATAATTGTAAATAAATGTAAATAACGATATTAATAATAATTAAATAAATAAATATACATGTAAATAAAATAATTAATGATTAAATAAATAGGTCACAATCAACAAATAAATGAATAAATAAAAAAATAAATGGATGTATTAATAAATAATTACATAAATAAATAGGACACAATGGCTAAAGACACACAGACAGACATTTTGTAGAAATCACATTTTCGGATTCCCAGGCTCACAAAACGTGTAGATTCGGTGCAAACTTGAATTCTATATTTTTCTCGAAAACAAGACTTTCTTTATTTGCCTAGGTACTTTATGAAACATGATGTATTATTTTCGGGAAAAAGAGCACTTCACCCTAGTACCATCAGCCTATTTCTACATTTATTACTGTACATGAACGGATGTTATTAATTTCGTACTACAAGTACACATGATATTCCCTAATTTAATATTTAACTTGCAACACGAACCGAACAATGGTTTCGCGATACCGGTAGCTCCATTTATTTTAATCATTCCTCATTATGGGCACAATGGTCGATTGATTTATCGAATCGCCAGTCGTATTGTCTGCATGACAATAATTTTATTCAATAGATAATCACAATGGCACGTGTATTACAATGTCGCTCCCACGTGGCGACGAAAAGCATGCGAGCAACTGTATTGATTTGGTATATTTAACTGGTTTACGTTGTACATATTTGAATATTAACACCCCTGCAGCGAGAGTTATACGCTGGTTTTATGTAATTTTGATTATGAAGATAAAAAAGAACTAGGTTGGAAATAAGATACCGCAGTGTGATCTTATAAGAGACCTTTTACTTTTGCTTTCCTTCGGCTACCTAACAACCAAATTTGGTTGCACATCAGGACACTGTTGACTACGTAACGACCAATATTGGCGGCTTGCTCCCGGAGCGCATAGTAATATGATTTTCTAATTTGAACGCATCCTAAAATCCATAACAAATATCTCATTATTACCATAGATATATACATGGCCGCTAGAATAATTTCGCGCATTATCTTCCGGATATTTCTGGTAAAATTCCATTGTCAAACATCATCCTTTTTTTTTCGAGAAATCGTCAAATTTTTTATTGTTTTTATTAGCTAATATGTAAATATTTTTGTAAATAAATAAGCAAAACAAAATATTACCTTTGATAGAAAATCTAATAAAGATCACGATAGTATTTATAATTTCTAAATAGGGTTCCGTATTTTTCCGTAAGACAAGTACAAGTCAGAAATGCCGAGTTTTTTTCACTTTTTCGACTTTCTCATATTTATAAATAGGATAGAAAACGAATTTGCCGCGTGAAATTTGTAGCACCCGACGTTTCGGTGACGTTGCAGCCGCCGTTGTCCAGGGTTGAGAAGAGCTGTCAATCCGTTGTTTTGCGGGTAGGCCGCGTACCGCTTCCGCCACTGCGTAGGTTATAACGGTGGTGGGGGGCCGGGCTCGGAGCGCGGGAATTTTGAAAATCCGTCTTGCACACAACACTCACTGTATCCTGTTTTACGTCTTTGCGTTCGGCGTTCGGTGGCGGGAATATTTTAAGAAGAGGGTTCAATTTACTATATTCCTGAGACTCAATCAATCAATAAGGGTTGTGGTGTTATCGAAATGACTCTTATTGATTGATTGAGTTTGATGATAATAATTATTAGAAATTGATATAATTATTAGAAATTATTAGAAATTATTATTAGAAATTGATAAAATAATATTATTAGAAATTGATGATAATAATTATCATAATCATTTTTTATAACACTAATTTAAATTGGAAACGTATGCAGGATGGTTTTTAAGTACCCAAATCTAAAGAAAAGTGTACCGATTGTAATGATTGTAATGAGATATTAGTAAAAAAGTTATGCAAACTATTTTATATGTATATATGACAAAGTAACTGCCCGAGGCGGTCTTAAGACAGACTTAATCAGGCATTAAATCTGCACTGTAAATTTAATCGATAGCTTATTAATTATTATTAAAGTGGCCACTAAAAGTAATTTAATTTATTAAAGAATTTAAATTTTAACGACAAAATCAAAATATATATAAAATCTAACAAAGTAAAATAACTCTTCTCTCTCTCTCTCTCTCACACACATACACACACACACACACACTCACTCACTTTTATCCAACTGAAAAGGTTAGATGAAAGTGTCGCTCAGATCCTTATTTTATATACCAGACCCCCCCCCCCCCCTCCCCCCAATAGAGCCATGAGCCAAGGATTCCCGAAAATTCATTTACCCAGTTGTGAGTGCATTTATACGCGCATACGTTTTCTTCATCATACTAGTATAAAACAGACGTTGGCGATCGGATATACAAGTGGATATACAAGTATTGGATTGGATATCAAGTGATTCTACCGAGCGATCGATTTATCGCACAGTTCACTTCTAGAAGAGTCCCTACTAACGGTCAATAAACCTAAATTTCGCTCCAATAATGAAAATAGGCCCGTTATTAACAAGCTTAATTTCTAGTACCATATATGGGGAAAGGTAGGTGTGTATATTATAATATATAAGAACAAACTTGATTGAAATTCGCTCAGCATTTCTCGATGTACTAGCTGTAACCAGTCAGATAGACTGACAGACAGATACGATAATGCATTATCTACATAATATATTGTGAAATAATACACATATTCCTAGTCCCACGGATAAGTACCCTGGGATAATATATTATTTTCTTCCTTTACATACAAAAATAGTATTATTTTGTAGAAGGGACAATGATAAAGGTTATGATGGGTTGCGTGTTGGCATTATTCGACAAGATGGTGTCGTGCGATGAGGCTACGCGGCGGCCCTCGCTACCGTCACACGAATGAAAATAGTACAGAAGGTCTACTTGGAACATTAATTCCTATTAGTATTAGCTCTGCTATACTAATCATCAAATTTATTCAATTCTGAAGAAAGAATGATTAAAAAGTATCAAATGAAAGTCATAATTTCACAGCCTGTCCGTCTGAGAAGCTAGTAATACTTTGGCAAAACATAGGAAACTCGTAACTTGCATTTTAGTCGTTTCTAAGATAAAAACATTAAAAATATCTGGTTGATATACTTTCCCAAATGTCGTCTTGAAGAATCGGCATACAATACGTCGCTGTTTTAGGTGTTGGCTATAATACGGGTAATAATTAATATGCACTCGATTTTTAAACTCTTTTTGTTTTTTTTCTTCTGAATTGAAGTGACCTTTATCGGCTATATTTATCGCCATTTTAGTTTCAAATTTCAAATTCTTCATTTTTTACCAGTCATTATTAAATTTCAATTAATATAAACGCATTTTTTAAAATCTGCTCGATAAACGGTATCATATATACTTACACAAATTTCGTCTTGTAAAAGCGGGATACAATACATCGCAGTTCTAGTTATTGACTATAATAAGCGGGATAATTTAATTGCAATCGATTTTTAAACTCCTTGGTTTTCTTTTCCTGGATTTCAATGATCTTTATCGGCTATACTAATCGGCATTTTAGGGTTCTAATTTACAATTTTTAAACGTTCAATAACTCCGGATTGCTTATCGGGTTGTTTTTTTTCCATCATTATTAAATTATAATTAATAAACTCGTAAACCAATAAAGATATTAGAAAATGACTTACAATAAAGTTAGAAGTATTATTCTCAGGATTCTAATGCACTTATGATTTACCATTCGATCATTAATAAAAGCGCAGTTATGAAGTATACTATTTTCGGATTATAACATTTTAAATCCAAAACCTAGCACTATTATATTCAATATTTACAGTACTATTTATCTCATTAATAATGCTCTAGATACGCCCAAAAACTATATACTAGATACGAAAACACTGCAATATAATATCTATCCTCCATTATGATTTTTTATGCGTTGTTAAAAAACAACCGCGAAGGGGAACTGTCTAATAAATAGAGCTGTGAACTATTACGATAGCGACAGTCAAACATTGTTAATATTACCATAAATACTATTTATAAATAGATACATAGCTACATAGATAAATATATATTATACTTGTACATGTATCATTTTTATTCATTTAGTCTTGTAAAGGGTTAACTGGGTTGGTCCTTCAGCTGTTCTTATACACCATGAGTTTTTTATTAGTGACATCGTTGTAGTGGCGGAATTAGTACGACCAGGTAAGCAACTTTTATTAGAAACTAGCTGACTCGGCAAACTTCGTACCGCCTAACAGTCAATGAATGTCGTGTTACAGATTAGCTGAACTTAATTTATGATTTTATGAAAGTAATACAATGAATACAAAATAAATATTAAGTTCACTACTTTATTAAGATAATAACACAAAAAGAAATATAAAAGTACAAAAAATAAGTATATCAATCGCGTGTCAGCTGCAGACATGATTGAATTAAAGTATTTACATATTGTGCAGCATGGGATGCACTTGGTTTAATTCCCTTCATTGAAGCACCTTGTGATATACGACATTTTTTGTTTTTTTTAACAGGTTCAAGAACAAATAAAGCGGATAATTTGCCGACACGTGAACATGCCACGTAAAACTGACCATGAGAAAAACACGGATTTACATTTTGTATAGGAAATGTTTTTTTCTTTTATTTTAATTTTTTGTCAATTTTCCAATTTTTGTTTTTAAAATTTATTCTGCTATTCGGGACGGAGACAAATACAACAAATCAAAAACCATGAAAATCGGTCCAGCCGTTCTGGAGTTATAAGTGTTTGAACAAACCCGACTTTGTTTTATATATATATATATAGATTTTAGAAAAAAGAAAATGTTTTGAATTGTAAATTTGAACAATTTCTGTTAAATAAAAGTTTGACAAGCGTTAAGCGCGCTACGCCATCTAGCGGTAGGTAAAACACCGCTAATATTGTCTATTCGCGATATTTTACCCACCGCTAGATGGCGCAGGGAACTCAACGCTTTTTATATATTTTTTCAACAGTTAAATTATTCGTTTTTTTTTAAAGTTGCTCATTTGCATGTACTGATTTACCCATTTCAAGGATTTCTCTAATAAAAACTCACCATGTATATGACTATGAGAAATACATACACAGCGACCGCACATGTAGTATTGGAATAGATTAAAATTTTAGAAATTATTAAGATTTGTATGAAGTAGACCTTCTGTACTATTTTATTTATGTGCTACCATCGTGGCGTCGCTCGTCGTTCGGCCGCGTGATTATGATGGATTGGACGATGTGATTTCACGCACCGCCGCACGCGCTTGCTACTGTAGCCATGAATTCGCAAATCCATGCAAATGCTACTGATATCTGTCATCAAATTCTCTCTGTAGACCTACAATAAGAAGTGGACCTGGATTTGCTTATGGGAACCGGATATAATTCACTAATAGAAATTATCTTACAGTCTAGGTATGTAGATTATATATATATATATCCTTCTAGCCGTGTTCGGCCATAGCGACTGCATTGTAGATTCTAGTGACTTCTTTAGTCTTCTCAGAGTCCATTGTTCGGAAGCAATCAAGTGTGCAGGCTATATTACAGTGCAGGGCCGGACTGGGACTTAAAATCGGCCCGGGCGTTTTGAAGCCCGTCGGCCCCTTAGAAAAAAGAACGAAGTAGGTACATATATATTTTGATGTTATTTATTTTTATTATTATTAAACACAGATGTTTCTAATCTATCTAAGTATGTAAGTTTAGTTAGTGACTTCTGGAGAAGCTCACTACTTTCGGCTACTTTGTCTATTATTTCGTCAGAGTCTAGATTCATTAAGAGATCTTTTTCTACCGCCATCAACGTGAACGAATTTAAATTTTGAGGAGACAAATTGCTCCTCATAAGATTTTTTATAATTTTTATGGTAGAAAACTCCTTTCACATGCCACCTGGCTTAATGATAATGTAAGGAGAAATTTATAGCCTAGTGCAATAGACTTATAGGCACTGCTCAATAGATTAAATCAGCAAATCGAACAATTTTTACATGCACTACGTATCTCACATGCTTTGAAAGTGTCATTACTTGGTTATCCAACGTCGTTTCTACGGTACCTACATTATCATTATCTTCTACAATGATCTTATAATCTTCCGATTCTGAATTTTTGAGATTATCCCAATGCAACGTCAAATTTTTCAATTCAATCCGCAAATTTTCGCTGATGGCTTTTTCATCAAATTTCGTCAAGTGTCTGATTAACTCTTCGAGTTCACCAGATTTAGGACCATTTTTTCTTATTTCGGGGAAACGCTTTGGATCGAGGTAAGAAAAATGAGCATATAATTGTTTATTTGCAAGAAATCGGCGATCCATGCTCGCAGTAACTGTATCAAAAATAATGATATGAACTCCTACTTTATATGAAGTGCGTGCATCGCGGACACTTTTATCCTGTACCAACTCGCCTGGCATAGATTTCTTTTTTCTATGTCTTTTCTCAGGGAAATTTGATTGAACTTATATATCCATAGTCTTCAACTTTATCCAACTTTTCATTAGCCCATGCCACAAAATTATTTGTTATTGTTTCAACTGTGTCGAAGTCTCTGACTATTTTTTTCAGTTGTGAACTCGATTGTGAAACCATATTTTGAGCTTTCAATATATCTAAACCGGCAGTTTGAAGGTATTTCGAGAGAGGTGTAGTTACGTCAAATATTCTTAAAAACGTTTTGGCTGTAATTATCGTTTCGTATTTGAGCATCGATTCTAAGTATGCTTTCGCTTTCACATGCACTTCTGGCTTAAAGTGCACATTTTGTTGTATTGTTGCCAATGTCATGATCAATGTTACATACAAAGACGATTCTGGTTTTGAAAATGACCCAAAAATTTTTTTGAGGGCCGTATCTTTTGACCACCAACGTGTTTCGCCAATAGTTGGAAGTCTTTTCGTATTGCCGTCCTCTTTGGTTTTTTCCCAAACATCCATGCGTTGATACGATTCGCGAAGGAATACTGCAACGTCATTCAACAAACTAAACAATAATGCACTTTCAATAACCGACTTAGTAGTATCTCCTAATACTAAATTCAGTACATGTGCGTAGCACCAAACGTGAATTTGACCTGGAGACTCTTTTGATAGCCATGAAGAAAATCCGTTGTATTGCCCTTGCATATTTGCTGCCCCATCCGTTGAATTACCGATGCATCTTTTTATATATGTACATTTCCAGACTTTAAAACTGCATCAATCAAGGAAAACATATTCTTTCCAGTTGACGATTCACTTTCTACGACAGCGAGAAGTCTTTCATGTACACGAGCATCTGTCACGTAGCGTATTATATATTATATATAATTGAGCATTTGTGTTTGCACGTAATATCCTGAGTGGTATCTACTTGCAAAGAAAACATACCAGCTGCTCGTACCTCCAGACAAATATTCTTACATATAAGTTTACCGACTGCTAGGATAATTTTATTAATAGTTGTTTTCGTCAAAAACGTTAATAATGATCCTCTTCTTTACCCCCCTTTGGCAAACCATGAAGTGTTTTACTTTTGTCAATGCACTCTTTCAAGCGATCTTTCAGATGGATATCATATTTGCTGAGGAGAACCACGAGCTCAAAAAAGTTGCCGTGGTCTACAGTCATGTCCTCGAGACTATATGCTGCTTCCAGTTGGTCACCTCTATAACTTAATCCACGTTTCCCAATAAACTTCACAATGTTTATTATTCTCTGTAAAATTTCTCTTTTTTCCGCACTTGTGCTCGATGTAAGGACATTTGATTGACAAAAATTAAACTTTGAACATCTTTTTTACTGGACCTCAAAATGTAAGCTTCCGCACAAGCCCGATGCGTTTCAGTTTTTTCGTGTTCCTCTACTCTGATGTGAACATGTCTCTTATCTTGCATTCCTCGTAAAAAAGGGCTTGAGCTGGTATCAGAAGTTGTAGAAAATGCTAGGGAAACTGAACAGAACAAAGCGCACTGTTCACTGCTGTAGGTCAGCCACTTGCGATTGGTTCCGTCTTTACGATTTACAGCTTTCTGTAACACAGAATCAATAATGTCTTGTATGGGATGAAATTTGAAAAACAATCCAGCTAATCGTTTTCAGGACGTGCAAAATAGTTAAATGAAGAATTTACATTTTCATCTAGTTCCCTATTGGCGTCATTTGCAGAATAATGAGGGGCATGCCCATGCTGTTCATATTGAAGTTCCACTTCAACTGGAGGTTGTTCGAGTTGCTGTTCCTGACTGATTAACTCTTTGTTACATTCAGGAGGTGATTTGACAGTTGCTTCTTCAGTAACTGAAGAGCATTAGAAGTAGATGAACGAGTAAAAATATTTGTCAACAAACACTCCTTCGGCTTTTTCGAAGCGGTCGATGCGGTCTCGTTCGTGCGTGGATTTGCGTGCATACAGCTCGCCTCTCCCCATCGCACGGGCATGCACTGGCTCCAGTCCGGCCCGCGCCGCCCCGCACCGCCCCCGCGCTGCCCTGCGCTGCCACACCGTTCGCGCGTGCGCATGCATGGCAATATGGCGACGATAGGCGCCTGCGGCGCGGCGGCCCTATCGTCGACTCCGGCCCATCGGGCATTTGCCCGATCTGCCCGTACGGCCAGTCCGGGCCTGTTACAGTGCACAGGTGGGCGCGCGACCACGGGTGCACTCTCTCTTCCTCCCTCTTCTGAACCCGATAGAACGGAGACCGTTACTGCCAGAGAAAAGTTTGGATGTTATAAAATAAAATAAATTAATTTTTTTTTTCGGATTTAGTTCGTTTTTCCACACTGTCATTTTTGAAATTGGTAGTTATGGCTTGTGGCGATGTTTAAGGTTTTTCTGGAGCTATTGTAGAGATGACCGGTGACTTATTGGTAGTTGTTGTAGTAGGCGGTGATGTAGAAGATGCATTATTGGATTTATCCTGGTTTTCTGATGATCTCGTGTTGTTGCTCATGGGGCTGTGTTGAATACAGCATACAGTCTCTTGTTCCGACAGTATACAAAATTGCGATAGTTTCCCTTTTGGCAAATCCCCGTCAGTTTTTGGATGTAGATTATAGTCTAGGGCAAGTATAGTGTATATAAGTACCTCGAATTAAACATAACATATATCGATATGTCTTCCAACGACACCTATTTGCCAAGGCCTCGTGCAGCCTTCTCATGACTCCCAAGTCCTCCATATCATTAATTTCTTCTAGCGCATTGTAAAAAGCTTCGATATCCTTTGTACGAAAATTTCTAAAAACGACTTGCTACGACTATCTGACAAATTGATAACTAGATCTGTCGACAACAACGACTGAACCCGTCATCTAGCTTTAACGATATTAGATTGTTTTGTCTCCCGCACTTCCCGCATTTCACGATCATATATTGTTAAAACTTCCTGAGCTGAAGGGTTCGTCCGTTGTAGTTGACAGCTCTAGTAGTTAGTAATAGAGCTGTCAACTACAACGGAATAAAATGCAGTAGAATAAAATATAATACTTTTAATTAGCTATTGCCGTGAATACTTTAGGTTTCTTACACTGAAAAGCATTTATTTTACATTCCCGACAGCGAGAAAGCATTATGAACTCACTTCTGTGTGTCTGTAACTCCAAACGCTTCATCCGATTGAGCTAAAATTTGGCATGCAGGTATCATGTGGTCATTGCAAGAATTGAAAAGATTATGGTTGAAATCGGTCTACCAGGGGGCGCGCTAGTCATCAGACTTCAAATTAAACAAATATTGCAATTTACAATTTAAAACATGAAATAAAATATTACGTAACTTAATCCACAGCAAGAAAATAATTAATGAATGATGTTTATTGTCCGATGTCACCCAACTAAGCAAACTTTGTACTAGGGCGGACATTCTATAAATGTAGAGTTACTTTAATTAATGTTAGATAATTAAAATACATAACTATAACACAAAAATATATTCACAATTTCTTTATTTCAAAGTCAAAATAAAACTGTTTTAGAAGAGATTGTGTACACAACAATAAAACACTCATATCAGGGGTAACAAAAAATATTAGGAGTTTTTTTTATAAAAAAGACGAATATAAAATTGACAAAAATGAACGAAGAATCTTCCGCGGCTTTTTCTTTCGGTGGTTCGAAATGGCATACGTGATAATTGTAAAAAAACGAACTTGTTATTTATTACAAAAAAGACAAGTAAATCGTGTAAACATGTAATCGCATATCAATAAATATATTTTAATCTTTTATTTATTCATTCACTAATAAATAGGACTGGCGAGTTTCCAATAATGCTCGATTCCATCCAGTGACATCCGTAACTAAGCCACAGTGATTAAATACACAAGCGCATCTGTGATGCGACTTCTCTTTGCAAGAGTCGGTTCTCTAATTAATGCCTCGAGCAACATAATCAATATTGCGTTTGCAGCCTGAGGGCCCATTTATATATTGCTCTTTTTCGCCTACTAATTTTATTTATGAACTGTAATTGTGAAGCCTTGGTTGGTCTTGGGGGGGGGGGGGGGGGAACCAGGGTTAGAAGGCAAAAAAACATATTTTCAGGATTTTTTTTTTTTAACATAAAGTTAAAATTTGATCACGAATCTTTAATATTAATTTGACTGACATTTCAAAGATAAAAATATTTTTTGTAATAGTATTTTTTTTTTGTAAAAAAAAATATTTTTGGGATATGGAATTGCAAATGTTTCTGCCGCTGAAGAAATTACGGTATCTGTTTGTGCCGGTAATAACAAGCGGAATTTTGCCTAAAACAAAAAAGTATAATTAAAAATA